>CAUYLG010012495.1:0-48813 GCA_963573385.1 Cacajao melanocephalus | reverse complement strand
TTTTTAATACCCATTTTTAGACTGCATTCTAGCCTGGGCAATAGAACAAGAATCCCGTTCTCTCTCCCTCTTTCTCTTCCTCTTTCTTTCTCTCTTACATTCTTTCTTTCTTTCTTTCTTTCACTCTTTCTTTCTTCTTTTCTTTTTCTTTCTTTAATTTAAAAAAAAAAGTGTGTGTGGGCGTGTGTGTGTGTGCTTCTTTAGAATAAATGAAACTTTAATGACATAACAGCTGACTGCAATGTATGGATCATTTTTGGATCCTAATTTGCACAAATCAAATGTGAAAAGTCACTCTTGTGATGATCAGGAAATCTGAACATAGACAGTACAAGGAGATCACAGAGTATGAGATGGCTTTAGGAGAAAATTCTTACCTAATACAAGTCTATCCTGAAGTATTTACAAGTAAAATTTCAAGACATTTGAAATTTTCTTTAACATTTTCAGGAAAAAAAAGTGGGGGATTCAATGAAACAAGTTGGGAAAATGTTGATCATTGCTGAAACTGAGTTATAGGTATATATAGTTTCCGTTCAGTCTCTTGATACTATTTCAATATTTCCACAATTAAAAAGTTATTTAAAAACCAACATATAACCATTAATCTTTTTAAAGTGCAGAAATGTTATTACTATAACATAATTATCTCAGCATAAAATGGAAATAATCTAAATGTTCTACAGTAGCAAAAACTGATTTAAAACTATGATGAAACAGCTGGGGGCGGTGACTCATGCCTGTAATCCCAGCACTTTGGGAGGCCAAGGCGGGTGGATCGCCTAAAGTCAGGAGTTTAAGACCAGCCTGGCCAACGTGGTGAAACTCCTGTTTCTACTAAAAACACAAAAATTAGTTGGGCGTGGTCGCGGGTGCCTGTAATCCCAGCTACTTGGGAGACAAAGCCAGGAGAATTGCTTGAACCCAGTAGGCAGCAGTTGCAGTGAGCTGAGATTGCGCCATTGCACTCCAGCCTGGGCAATGGACATAAACTCTGTATTAAAAAAAAAAAAAAAAAAAAAACCAAAAACAAAACAAAACAAAAACAACAACAAAAATACTGATAAGCTAGTCAGATGGAAATTATGCACCATTAAAATGACAAAACGGAGCAAGAAAACAAAGAAAATGCTTATAAAATTGTTATTTTTAGAATAAAGACTAAATCTACATTAGAATCATACTCTTTAAAATACGTATGAATATAAACAAAGAGTAGAAGAGTAAATAAGAAAAAGCAAAACAGCAAGGTGATATCTTTTAAAGTGTGCTTTTTCTTATTGGTACTATAATAATGTTTCTGAAACAAAACGCTGACATAAAACAATAAAAAATTGATCTAGACCTACATATGCTGAAATGTAGCAAGCTAGTGTTACATTGGCTTTGGATACGGTATTGGCTTTAAAGTCAGACACTCGGCAAGTTATTTAAACAATCATACAATCAGTTTCTTCTTTCTTCATCTCAAAAATGGATATATCCACCCTTCAGAAATGGTACAAGGATTAGAAATGTAAGTCATTAGAGATGTGATTGATGTAGTGATAGTAAGTGGGTGATCAGACAACCATCTTGGCATCACAATATTTGGCACAAGAGTAAACACTCAATAAACAGTACTTATTACTATTAGCATTTTAAAGGTGGGAGAGTTCTGAGAAAATAGAAAACAGAAGTGAGCTGATGGTGAAATTGCTGTATACCTTTATGGAAATATAGCTTTCACACACACACAAACGAAGATAGGGCAACGTATAATGAGGAATTCAAATCTTATCAAGGCCAGTTGGAGGTACAGGTTGGCTGGAGAAGGGCTAAGACTTGTGTGAGGGGCATGCAGTGATCGAAACCAGTCTGGGTAACACGGCAGGCAGTGAGGAGGTAAGTAAAACCAACCTGTAGGAAAATCTGAGTTCAAACTACCCTGCAGCTTCAAGGCAAAACCTACAGGGTCAGAGGAAGAGGGAGATAAGCACGAAAGGAGGAAAGGATGTAGGATACAAGGACTGTTTGGGTACTTTTATATATGGCTGAGGTGTTGGGGCTTTTTGGCAGTGAGAGACCATCTCTACTTAGAACTATGATAGATGATACAGTTTCAGAGCTTGAATGGCCTGAAATTCATGTAAGATGATCTCATCCTGTCTCTCTGTTCTACAAGATGAGAAAATAAACTTCAGAAAGGGGAAGGTCCTGGGTATCATGGCAAGTTGTATGGCACAGCGATGCCTAGAACTCTGGCTGACCCTGAAACCAGTGCTCTTGTGCCTCGTTATGCTGCCTCCAAGATGGATGTCCCACTATCATCACCATGTCAATTATTTTTACCAACATTTATTAAACATACAAAGATCTCTGTGTCTTAAAGCCATACTGTGAAGTATAAGCAGTCACTCTTTTCACCAGTATCTTTCATATCAAAAGTTCCTTACTGACTTCAAATTATTTTGTTGCATGTAACAAAAGAGAATGCATTCAACATTTGTTTGCAAATGTTCCATCAGCACCTACTATGTGTCAGGCAGAAAAAAACAAATGGCACAGACCCTGTTGTCAAGGAGCCTGCAATATAGTGAAGAATATTATGCACTTTATAATATTCAATGTGACATGGAATTAAAGAGAATGGAACTCAGGCTGCAGTGACTCACTCCAGTAGTCCCAGCACTTTGGGAGGCTGAGATGAGCAGATCACATGAGCCCAGGAGTTTGAGACCAGCCTGGGTAACATGGCAAGACCCCATCTCTACAGAAAATATATAAAGGAGCATGCACCTGTAGTCCGAGCTACTCAAGAGGGTGAGGTGGGAGGATCGCTTGAGCCTAGAAGATTAAGGCTGCAATGAACCAAGATTGCACCACCACACTCCAGCCTGGGTAACATAGTAAAACTGTCTAAAAAAAAAAAAGAGGCTGGGCACAGTGGCTCATGTCTGTAATCCCAGCACTTTGGGAGGCCAAAACAGGAAGATCACAAGGTCAGGAGATCAAGACTATCTGGCTAACATGGTGAAACCCCGTCTCTACTAAAAATACAAAAAATTAGCCAGCGTGGTGGCATGCACCTGTAATCCCAGCTACTTGGGAGGCTGAGGCAGGAGAATCACTTGAACCCAGGAGGCGGAGGTTGCAGCGAGCCAAGATCGCACCACTGCACTCTAGCCTGGGTGACAGTGCTAGACTGTCTCAAAAAAAAAAAAAAAAATAGAGCTCATTGGACTTAAAGGGGAGAGAAAGAAAACTAAAACTTCACTGAGAGAGGATGCTGGAGTAGACCCTCAGGAAGAGTAGTTGACCAACAGACAGTGAGACAAGAAGGTAGCCAGTTCCAATAATATCCACCTGGTGCCATAGCTTCGTGAAAGCTTGTGAGGACTGAAACTGTGAGAATTGCCAGAAAATACAGCAAGCATAATAGCGTAGAAGTTGGGTAGGGTTTGTGGAGAGAAAAATCCTAGCCAGGCAAGCTGGCAGAAGAGTCCAAAAGAAAGGAAAAACTAAGCTCTTTTAAGTTGTAATAAAGTATTTTTTAAAAGAGGGAGAGAAGAAATTCATTTCTTGTCTGTGAGCTCTAACTGTAATCAGGAGATTAAAGATGAATCATCACTGACTGAAGCATAAGAAGCCTCCAGGGACAGAAAAAATTCTGGTCTCGTGCAGATTTCAGCAGCTGCTACAAAACCTATATTTAGGGGTGTTTGTCCTGGGGTGAGCATAGATTCTGGCTTCTTGGCAAAAATTCCTTTTGTTCCCTTTTCTCTAGAATCATGTCTTTTTCCCACTGGCTTTCCCCACTCTCTTGCTCTAGAGAACAGTTATATTTAAATTTGAAATTTCAATTGAAAAATACTTCGCCTTTGTGGTGTGGTCACTCTGGTTCTCTGTGGTCTCCAACAAGTGATCCTTCAAAACCATCCAATGGTGAGGCACAGATTAATAGTCCCCAAGAAGCTGATCCTTCACTAAGGAACAACCCTACAGGTATCGGTAGTATGGACATATTCGTGCAAGAGAGAACTACTGATGTATCTACAACTCCAACATCTACTCCGAAGAACATTTCACGAGAGCTGCAATATACCTTATGTGTCCCACAGAAAAGTCAAGCAAAGTCTCTTGAGGAAATGGGACTCTGGCAAGCAAAAAATGAGCAGGAAACCAACACTTTTGAGGGCCTGGTTAGCGCTGGGCACCACCCTAATTACCTTACTAATAATAGTAATGTTTTTCTTTCCTTCTTTGATTCAGTTTGATTCTTTCCAGTGTCTCATAATAGTCTACATACATTATGTCATTTCTATGAAGGATGAATTTGGAGATGAATGGTTATAACAAGGAGACTACCGATGCTAGAATCAGAGAAAACCTGTTTCTTTGAACTCCCAGATGTATGTTCTTTGTAAAAAGTTCTACTATTTTTCAGACAGCAGAGCATTTAAAGATACACACTGACATGAGCATCTGTATTTCTTAAAATACATAATGGGCATAAAGAATCCTAAATACTCTTGTGAGTTTTGCCTTGTACTTGCACACCTTTCTGTTCAAAATTAGTGTGCTTTCAGTAATTGGGTGCTGATATGAGAATGAATCCAGGAAAGAGTTAAGAAAGCGTTAGGAAGACTCACCCACCTGGCAAACTCTCTTGACGTGGTCTGGCAGCCCTGACCACTGATTTACATTTTTCTCTCCTGTGTGCTTGCCTCTGTCTATTAGACTGTTAAAATATTAATAGGGTCTTCGTATCTGTCATTATTAATTTTGGCAAGGAACAAGGACATGCCGAGCCATAGTATTGATAGATTTGTAGAATATGTTAATCATAGCACTCATTATTTAGCCAAGTTACTATTTTTTCAGAGGGTTTTTCTCCACTAATCACTTTTGATATTTAACAATTTTTCATCTCTAGCTAAACACACTTGTTCCTTAGGATTATGTATGTATTTTTATAATTTTTTATAACAATCATTTACTGAACAATTGTTATGCCCCATCACATAATGCCAAAATTTTCTGATAAATATCTAGAGAGTTTAGCTAAGAAATAAGTAGATTATTAAAGCTGCATTAAAATAATATATTCCTGCTTTTGTTTTTTAACTTAAGAAAATTTTTTCTAGTCTAATGATAGAAGCAGTGAGGCCCAAGGCCAACTTCTCAGGCCACCAATCTCTGAGGAGACTTGCAGCATTTTTTTTTAAGTTACCTAAGAGTTTATTCCTTAGTCATAAATAGGTGATAATGTTTAGCAAAAAAAGAAAAAAAATCTTTTTCAGTTGATACATTCATAAGAATTATCTGTTTTACTCTATAAATGAAGTATGTTGACAGGTTTTCTAATGTTACAGTCTTGGAATGAAATCTGGCTGATTACAATGCATTTTTAAAGAAAGCATACCATTAGATTCAGTAAGCTAATATTTTATTTAAGAATTTCTAAAAATCTATTTATAACTGAAATGGATCTAATTTTTCTTTTAACTATTCTTACTCCGATTTTAGAATGAACTGGGAATCTTCACTCTTTTTCCATTTTCTGAACAATGTGTAATATACACACACACACACACACGACACATGCACACACATACACACTCACCCCCCACCCCCACCGCCCCCAACACACATCCATGTTGTTCAGTTTGGTAGAAATGACCTATTTCACCCCCAGGCTTTTTTGTTTATTTCAGTTTTTTAGATGACGAGAGTCTTTAAGTATCATTTCAGTTTCTTTGAAACTTTCTACTCTGTTTCTTCTTGATTTCAATATTGATAGTTTAGTTTTTATTTTCCCCAAAAGAATGGCTAATAGTAAAAAGACTGACAATACCAAGTATGGTGAGGATGTGGAGCAATAAAGCTCTCACACATTGCTGGTAGGAATTTAAATATTATAACTACATAGGAACATTGTTTCATACTATCTATGAAAGTTAACCATACATGCATCTGTATCACAGCAATTCTACTCAGTATATTCCCAAGATAAGTAAGTACCAAATCCACCAAAAGACAGACAAAAATTGCCATACCAGTATTATTCATAACAGTCCCAAAGTGGAAACAATTTGACAGTCTCTCAACAGGAGAAAAAATTTGTGGTATATTCATACAACAGAATATTACAAACAATGAGAGAATAAACTACAGCTGCATGCAAGAATATGAATGAATCTCACCAACATCATGTTCTGTGAAAGAAGTAAGGCACAACCAACAACAGCCAAGCTAAGAGCCAAATCAGGAATACAATCCCATTCACAATTGCCACATAAAGATAAAATATCTAGGAATACAGCTAACCAAGGAGATAAATATCTCTACAATGAGAATAACAAAACACTGCTCAAAGAATCAGAGATGACGTTAACAAATGGAAAAACATCTCATGCTCATGGATAGGAAGAATTAATATCATGAAAATGGCCATAATGCCCAAAGCAATTTACAGATTCAATGCTATTCTCATTAAACTACCAATGACATTCTTCACAGAACTAGAAAAAACTATTTTAAAATTCATTTGGAAGCAAAAGAGAGCCCAAATAGCCAAGGCAATGCTAAGCAAAAGGAGCAAATCTGGAGACATTATGTTACCTGACTACAAACTGCATTACAGGGCTACAGTAACCAAAACAGCATGGTACTGGTACAAGAACAGACACATAGACCAGTGGAACAGAAGAGAGAGCCCAGAAATAAGGCCACACACCTAGGATCATCTGATCTTTGACAAAGCTGACAAAAACAAGCAATAGAGAAAGGATTTCCTACTCAATAAATGGTGCTGGGATCGCTGGCTAGCCATACACAGAAGACTGAAACTTGACCCCTTCCTTAGACCATAAAAAAAAATTATCCCAAGATGGGTTAAAGACTTAAATGTAAAACCCAAACCATAAAAATCCTGAAAGACAACCTAGGCAATACCATCCTGGACACAGGAATGTGCAAATATTTTACTTAAAAGGCGTTAAAAGCAATTGCAGCAAAAGCAAAAATTTACAAATGGGATCTAATTGAACTTAAGAGTTTTGGCTGGGCAAAGTGGCTCACACCTGTAATCCCAGCACTTTGGGAGGCCAAGGCGGGTGAATCACCTGAGGTCAGGAGTTTGACACCAGCCGGCCAACCTGGTAAAACCCTGTCTCTACTAAAAATACAAAAAAATTAGCTGGGTAGGGTGGCAGGTGCCTATAATCCCAGCTACTTGAGAGGCTGAGGCAGGAGAATCACTTGAACCCAGGAGGCAGAGGTTGCAGTGAGCTGAGATTGTGCCATTGCACTCCAGCCTGGGCAAGAGAGCCTGAATCCATCTCAAAAAAAAAAAAAAAAAAAGAAAAGAATATCTATACTGCAAAAGAAACTATCAACAGAGTAAACAAATACCCTACAGAATGGGAGAAAATATTTGCTAAAGATGCCTCTGACAAAGGCGTAATATCCAGCATCTATAAGGAATTTAAATGAACTTACAAGAAAAAACAATCCAATTCAAAACTGGGCAAAGATCATAAACAGATACTTTTTTTTTTTTTTTTTTTTTTGAGACGGAGTCTTGCTCTGTCTCCAGGCTGGAGCGCAGTGGCACAATCTCGGCTCGCTGCAACCTCCACCTCCTGGGTTCAAGCGATTCTTCCGCCTCAGCCTCCCAAGCAGCTGGGACACAGGCACGTGCCACCACGCCTGGCTAATTTTTTTGTATTTTTAGTAGAGACCGGGTTTCACCGTGTTGGTCAGGATGGTCTCAATCTCTTGACTTTGTGATACCCCCACCTCAGCCTCCCAAAGTGCTGGGATTACAGGTGTGAGCCACCACGCCCAGCCAAACAGATACTTTTTTAAAGAAGACATACATGTGGCCAACAAGTACATGCAAGGAAGTTCAATGACTGGCATTAAAAAAATACAAATTAAAACCACAATGAGATACCATCTCACACCAGTCACAATGGCTATTACTAAAGTCAAAAAATAACAGATGTTGGCAAGGTTGCGGAGAAAAGGGAACACTTACACACTGTTGGTGGGAATGTAAATTAGTCTAACCATTGTGGAAAGCAGTATAGCAATTCCTCAAAAAGCTAAAAACAGAACTACCATTCGACCCAGCAATCCCATTACTGGGTATGTACTCAGAGGACTAGAAATCATTCTACCATAAAGACACATGCATGTAAAAGTTCACTGCAGCACTAGTCACTATAGCAAAAACATGAAATCAACTTAAATGCCCATCAAAGTTCACTGTAGCACTATTCACAACAGCAAAGACATGGAATCAACTTAAATGCCCATCAATGACAGATTGGATAAAGAAAATTTAGTACATATACACCACAGAATACCATGCAGCCATGAAAAAGAATGAGATTGTGTCTTTTGCGGGAACATGGATGATGGAGCTGGAGGCTATTATTCTTAGCTAACTGATGCAGAAACAAAAACCAAATATATTTTCTCACTTATAAGTTCGAGCTAAATGATGAGAGCTCATGAATACAAAGAAGGGTACAACAGACACGAGGGCTTACTTGAGAGTGAAGGGTGGGAGGAGGGAG
Source organism: Cacajao melanocephalus (assembly GCA_963573385.1). NCBI lineage: Eukaryota > Metazoa > Chordata > Mammalia > Primates > Pitheciidae > Cacajao > Cacajao melanocephalus. The sequence continues at coordinate 40,246 of CAUYLG010012495.1, read as the reverse complement.
ACGAGCAGAAAAAATAATGATTGGGTACTAGGCTTAGGACCTGGATGACAAAATAATCTGTGCAACCAACCCCCTTGACATGAGTTTACCTATATAACAAATATGCACGTGTACTCCCAAACCTAAAAGAAAAGAAGGCACAAATGAATACAAACTGTATGATAGCATTTATATGGAGCTCAGAACAGGAAAAATTAATCTATCATTGTTATACGTAAATTTTCAGTGCCGCAAAAGAAGTAGCACTTGAATATAAATTTTCTCTCAGGAAGGCAACTTTACTTTCTGCAGAAAGGCTACACTCACCAGCAGTTTGCCACGAGTGTACAAAGAACAAACGAAAGGCAGACATATTTATCCCTTACAGACTGGCCCCTACTGCCGTGCCCTGACTCCATTGGCTGGAGCTGGGCCTCACAATCTAAACTATTCTGATTGGCTAATAACTTAAAAATTTTCCTATAAGGGTAAAGGCAAGAGAGAACAAAGGAAAAGAGGAAGTCACTTACAAAAAACTGAAGGAAGCAATAACATTTCCAAATGAGGAAGGGGAATTAACTGTGGGCTGAGGCCTGCCGGGGCTTGTCCAGACATGTGAGGGCAAATATCTGGGCTACAGTATAAGAATCAGGAACACAGAATATACCTATTTCTTTATTAAAACTAGCAGCTACTTAGGATTATTAACAAAAGGCTTTAGAGTAAATCAACCTTTGAAGACGCTATTATTCATCCTTAATAAGCTAAGAAGAAAGCTTTGAAGAGGAATTTCTATTTACTTTTATTTTCTACAATCATGAAAGAGGTGAGAACAGTGGGAGGGACACCAAGGTGGAGGAGGCATGAGAAAGCCTATTGGAGGGCTAAGAAGGTTTTACATCTTGATCTGGGTTGTGATATGTGCTTACATACATACATATGTTTATTCATTGGGCTGGTATTTAAAAATGTATGCTTATTGTATGAAAGTAATACCTTAATTTTAAAGAAAGCAAGTACTAGCCACACAGAAATTGATAAATTTGACTGCATAAAGATAAATTATAAACCTAGGACTAACAAAATTTAAATTTTAAGCTTTGGTATTTTTTGTTTGGTATTTTTTGTTCATCTGTTTATTTTCCCCCTGTATCCTCTGTTCAGCGTTGGCTGCCGCAATGAGACAGACAGAAAGCGTGAGGACACTTTTTTCTTGCTTCTCTAGTGGAAACCTTAGAGCAGACAGTAACTGCTCCAGGTCTGTCATATAGACATGTTTCCTCTTTACTACATTTCATTTATTTTCCTTTTATTTTTAGTAGACTATAATAATGATACATATTTATAGTATACAGAGTGATATTTTGAAACATGTATACAATACATAATGTTCAAATCAGGGTAATTGGCATATCCATCACCTCAAACAGTAATCATTTCTTTGTTTTGGGAACGTTCAGAATCCTCTTTTCTAGCTTTTTAAAAATACTCAATAAATTACAGTTAACCATATTCACCCTACAGTGCACTACAGCACTAGAACTTCCTCCGCCTATCTAGCTATAATTTTGTATCTGTTACTCAACATATCTCCATTCCCCTTTCCTCATTCCACCCTTCCCAGCCTCTAAGAATCACAATTCTACTCTCTACATCTAGGAACCTCAGGTGTTTTAACTCCCACATGTGAATGAGGGCATGCGATATTTATCTTTCCGTGCATTTCAATCAACATAATATCTAGGCTCATCCATGTCCTGCAAATGACAGGATTGTATTCTTTTTATGGCTGCAAACTTCAGAAGGATTTCCCTCCGAGCTCCATGTGTGGGCTGTTGCTGTCAGTAGCTGCACTCCAAGGCTTTTGGAAATTAGCAATTTTCTGGTGGCAATGACCGATTAGAAACCCTGACTTGAATATTATTATCTGAGAGAACTAAACAATGTTTCAAATAAAAAATCAAGACATTTAGTCAGACATGGAATGTTCCTGCTTTTAAAATGAGAAAACTGAAGCAAAATGTTAAATGACTTCCTAAGAACAGGCAGCAAGACCTGACACACAGGAAAATCTAATCTTTTCAAATTCCAGAAGCTTGAAACGTACCAAGTTTAGATTTGGGGATATGCATTTAACAAAGGAAAACTCAGGTATTGCCCTTGATCAGAGTATAAAATACAAATATAACTGAAAAGGTAACTAAGAATAACTACAACTAAGAAGTAACTTTTTTTTTTTTTTTTGGTCACCTAAAATCTTCAACAAATTATATAGAGAGGAAAAGTACAACACATTCAATTTTTAGGAAGTAATCACAAATTCTCTCTTAGGGTGCTAATTCTTACCTTTCTTTTAGGGTGAGTGCCATAACACCCACATGTCTTCCCAGTCTTTTTATTGTTCTCAGTTTCCCATTCTCATCTCCTAAGAGATCAGTACTTTATCTACCCCAGATGGGATGGTGGTAGCAAAATGTATAAGTCATAGTCTTAAAGTAGCAAGGCTTATGCTTCATACTCAATTACCTGTAGCACAATCAATACCTAAATACTCGAGATGAATCAATGCTCACACTATACTTCAGATGGCTCTCAGTAGCGTAAGCTATACTTACTGTGGTATCCTTGACCTCCAAGAGGAGGGTGACAAAGGGTGAGGAATGAAGGGGGAACCAGAAAATTATTTGGCCGATTATATTATCACCGTTACTATTTAGGAAATACTTCTTAATGTGGCTTCAAGCAGACACACACATGATTTCAATTTGGAAGTAAAATAGCTTTCATTGTGCATTACCTAAGCTGCCTACAACAGCTCTGATCATGATACATGTCTTCTAACATGGACAGCATTACTCTTCATGGCTCACACGCACAAGATGACAGGTTAAAATAATAACAGCAGGCTTTTTTGATTGTTTTTCCTAGGCTACAACCAAAACGCAAAAACAAAACAAAATGAAACAAAAACCTGTGGGAGGAGGAATTTTTTCAGTATTTTGCAGATCATGTCTAAATGGATAATCCAGATCTCATGACCAGAAGAAGTTCAGTTTTTCTATTGTAAAATGTAAATCGCAGCCCACCTCCCAAAAACATACAATAATGAATTATGTTAAAGTAAACATTATATAAAACAAAATGCTCCAGAAACAAAGTGTTGTAACGGACTCATGTTTCTCCACAAATTCCTTCTTGCTTTCTACTCCTGTCATTAGAAACTTCCTGAAAATCAGTTGTTTTTCCAACCTCGATATTTAGAATATAACTAAAAATTTCTTGGGTGGTTGAAGCTCCCTTGTGAGTTAATTCATTCTCAAATCAGTACATGTTACGGCAAGGTAGAAAACATAATAGAAAATATAAGAGGGGCAGGCACGGTGGCTCACGCCCATAATCCCAACACTTTGGGAGCCTGAGGCAGGCGGATCATGAGGCCGGGAGTTCGAGGTCGGGAGTTCAAGATCGGCCTGACCAACATGGTGAAACCTCCCCTCTACTAAAAATACAAAAATTAACCAGGCATGTTGGTGCACGCCTGTAATCCCAGCTACTCAGGAGGCTAAGGCAGGAGAATTGCTTGAACCCGGGAGGCAGAGGTTGCAGTGAGCCAAGATCATGCCACTGCACTCCAGCCTGGCTGACAGAGCGAGATTCTGCCTCAAAAAAGAAAAAAAGAAAGAAAGAAAAAACAAAGTATAAGCAACTATTGATGCCTCAAATATCCAGAAAGCTATTATTTTGTTCATTTAATTCCTAACACAAACACTTGCTTTTGTGATTGCCCTCTTCCTCTAAATCCTAAAGTGGGCATGGCAGCAATGTTTGCGTATGGATACGGGTATGTGGGAGAAGGAGGAATGAACAGTGTAGCTATCAAGACTTCCAGGCGGTGACATTTGCTCCATTATGGACTGAACTACTATATTCCTTTTAATTTTTTTTTTTAATTTTAGATTCAAGGGTACATGTGCAGGTTTGTTATACAGGTAAACTCGTGTCACAGGCATTGTTGTACAGATTATTTCATCACCCAGGTACTAAGCCTAGTACCCAATAGTTATTTTTGATGTCAACCTTTGTGAATAGACAGTGGCTCTTTGTCTTAGTCTTAATAACTTTGCTAATAAGAATACAATTGGGTGGTTCTTTGGGCTCAATTTTGCACCCCCACCAAAAAAAATTTATTTGTTGAAGCCGTAACCCCCAATGTGATGGTATTTGGAGGCAAGGCCCTTGGGAAGCAATGAGGTTTAAGTAAGGTCGTGCGGGTTGGACTCACATGACGGAATTCATATCAATATAAGAAGAGACAACAAAGAGCGTGCTCACTCTTTCTGTCTCTGCACTTGTGCACGCAAAGAAGAGGTCACATGAGCACACAGTGAGATGACAGCTGTCTGCAAACCAGGAAGAGAGTTCTCACCAGAACCCGATCATGGTAGCACCCTGGTCTCACACTTCTAGCCTCCAGAACTGAGAGAACATAACTCCTGTCATTTAAGCTACGCCGTCTATGGTATTTTGTTATTATAGCCCAAGCTAAGACAGATGGAAAGGCAGAGATATTTTGAGAAGAGCCATTTTTACAAAAACAGAGTTGTTCTAAATGAAATAGTTATTTCATCTTCTTTATACTAATATTTATGAAAGTTTCATTTAATACCACGTGGCCAGTGCCCAGGCCTGCCACCCTCAGAACAGCAAACAAAAGGACGTGATTTGAGGAACAAAAGAGTAGTCGAGTAGTCACAGAGCCTCTCAGAAGATGGAGCTGTCAATCAATTTTCCGCACATGATGTCCTACTCCAATTGTAGCAGATGAGAGCAAAGACACTTCCTGATCCTGTGAAACAGCCAGAGCCCTGTTGATGGAGAGGCCAACTCTGGGGCCAACAGTGGGCTGGATATTTATCTGCTGCAGCCCTTCTGCACCTGGGCCCTCTTCAGGCCTCGTACCTTGGACTCCCCATGCCACTGTAGCACCTGGTAAGCTGAAGTGAGGTATTTGAAGAGGTCACTGGCCTCCAACAAAGGATAACTTAAAAGAAAAAGGAGGGCTAGGTGCGGTGGCTCACACCTGTAATCCCAGCACTTTGGGAGGCCAAGGCGGGCGGATCACAAGGTCAAGAGATCAAGACCGTCCTGGCCAACATGGTAAAACCCCATCTCTACTAAAAATACAAAAAATTAGCTGGGCATGGTGGCGTGTGCCTGTAGTCCCAGCTACTCGGGAGGCTGAGGCAGGAGAATTGCTTGAACCCGGGAGGCGGAGGTTGCAGTGAGCCGAGATTGTGCCACTGCACTCCAGCCTGGTGCCTGGCAACAGAGTGAGACTCTGTCTCAAAAAAAAAAAGAAAGAAAGAAAGAAAGAAAAAGAAAAAGGAAACTGCTAAATTCCACTTGACAAACCAGGTTTGTTCCGTTCTAACTTTTGCAAATTTGAAACTCTCTCTTTGGCGCCATACGATTCTGTTACATTAGGGCTCACCAATGCTAAGATACACAGCTAGGTCTACCAGCTGCCACTGCTGAAGAATGAAAGAACCTCTCAGAGAGAAATCCATTTCTGATAATCTCACAGTTTTCCTTGACTATTAAAAAAAATAGAATAAAATGTCAATGTCATGCAGGCAAGTACAGACATGGAAATGAAAGCTCTGTCTACAACTGCAAGATTTATTTGTTTTTTAACAAAATTGATTGGGATCAACTCGAGATAACTGCTAGAAGGTATAAGATTTTCCTTTTAGATATGTCACTTGTTTTTGTTTCTAATCTGGGCTCAAAAGGAACATTGCTAGTGTTCTTCCAGTGGCACAATGCAGTTCTAGAAGAGTTAAAATAAGAAACCCTACCTGCTTAATCTGCCAGAAAACACAGGAGAGGAGCAGTCAGCTCTGGGAAGAGTTGCTCTGAATGAGGTGTGCCTGGCTGCTTTAGGCCATGCTGTTTGTCAGTCTTTCAAAATTCAAGTCATTACCAGATGCTGATCTACTATAATACCGTGATATTTTATCTGATTACACTTACCTGATTGTGCCTTATCTGCTATTTGCCTTCCCATTCTTCCATGTATATTAAATGCAGGTGCTTTTATTATTCTGAAAGCTAGAAAGTGTTGACTGTTCTGAATATAAATGGGGATATTATATCATTAACTTGCTCCAAAAGCAGGGCCATTCACTGTGTAAATCACATGCAAGGTACCTAGCGGAGACACAATAAACCATAATGGCTTGAGAAAGAAAGCAATGAGGAATGGATAAGGAGATAAAAATTTAAGGCATTGTTAAAGAAGGATAATCTTCAAAATCCTATTTGGTTCTTTCAAACTAGCATTTGTTGATAATACAATCTTTATATTGGAAACTTTTTTAAGTTCATAAAAACAATCTTTTGGGAGAGTCGTCACAATATGGACTGCTATCTTTAATAGGATTGCATAAAAATGCTAACATTCTATGGCTTGTCTAAGTTAGGAGGACATTTTGAATGTACTAGTCTAATCTTTTAGAGAAGTATACTTTGCTTTGGCAAATATAGTCCTACCCTACCTGGGTGTATTGCTCAAATAAGGTAAACAAATGGCCAAATGCTTTAAGCATTTTCCAGACATTAAAAGGTGAATAATTTAGAATCTGGTTGCATATTTCAAAGGAAGTAATACGCAGTGAATTAAGGCGGAACCGTGACAATGTGCAGCTGCCCAATAGTCTGGGGTTATACGCTCTGCTTAGCTTCAGCTATGTTGGCCTCACTAAAAGTTAATCCACAGTTATTTAAGTGGAAATTTTCAGAAAATCCATTTCAGAGCGAATGTTATGTGAGAGTTTAAACGAACCGCTGCCCTCCGTTGGACAGAATATCAGATGCCCTGTTCATATTTACTAGTGGGTCAGATTCCTCTAAGATGTAACAGCTGTGTAAAAGAACATAGGTTACAACCTTTGCCTGAAAGACTGTCGCCAAAGTCATCTGACTATCAGATCTGAAGGTGTGAGTCAGAGACAAGTGTGAGGACAACCAGGAACATGAGGAGTAAGGTAACCCAGGAGGGTGCAGCTTCTCCTCTCAGCCTCCTCCCAAATTCTCTGTGCCAGGGAATGCTAAGATACACAGCTAGGTCTGCCAGCTGCCAGTGGTCAAGAATGAAAGAACCTCTCTGAGAGAAATCTGTTTCTGATAACCTAACAGGTTAGAGACCGAAGCACAAGACTAGGTGCTACTCCTCTATCCCTGCCACTCACCATCATGTATAAATGCATAGAGTATCCATTTTCTTTCACCAGAACAAATGTGTATTTATAACACCTCTTTAAGTTAAGGTTGTTCTTTAATCACAGAATCCTTTATTATTCTTAACTTATATGCATGAAAACAACACATGAATATGGACGATGGTCTTACCTTTTTGATAATTTCATGTTAGACATATTTTCACAGGAAAGACATTTTAACAAGGTTCTCATAACCTGATTAAACTTCATTTATTTGTTTATATATAAAAATAATTTTAACTGGGTATTATTTTATATCATTTACAAGAGTTATTCTCAAAAAATTATAAATATTAGTGAAAAGGGAAAAATATTTTAAACATAAATGCTCAAACTATAGACATTTTAGAGGAGAGCATAGGAGAATATGCTGACGACTTTTGGGTAGCCAACATTTCCTAGCTCAGAAAAGCAGTAACTATAAGGGAAAAAAGAGATAAATTGTACTTCATCAAAATTTAAAACTGCTCTTCAAAAGACACCATTAAGAAAAATGAAAAGGCAAGTCATAGACTTGGAAGAAACATTTGCAAAACATGAATCTGACAAAGGACTGGTACCTAGGATACAGAAAGAACTGTGACCACTCAACAATAGAAACATAAACAACTCAATGAAACATAAGCCAAAGATTTAAAGAGTTAAATTACATACATACTCAAATACACAAACACACACACACACACACACACACACACACACACACACAAGTGGTCATTAAGCCCATGAAAAAGTGTTCATTGTCATGCATCATCAAGAAAATGGAGATTAAAACCACGAAGAGACACCACTACACACATCCCCAGCATGGCTATAGTTAGAGACTGACACCATTATGTGTGGGCCAGGGAACCAAGTGCATGCAACAGCACTTTAGATGGAAAGGTAAAATGATGCAACCACACTGGGAGTAGGCCTGGTAGTTTCTCCAGAAAGGAAACATATACCTATCACGTGACCAGCAGTTCCACATGCAGCTATTTACCCAATATAAATGAAAAATACATTCATAGGGTCTGGCACGGTAGCTCACACCTGTAATCCCAGCGCTTTGGGAAGCTGAGGTGGGCAGATCACCTGAGGTCAGGAGTTCAAGAACAGCCTGGCCAACATGGTGAAACCCTGTCTCTACTAAACATACAAAAATTAGTTGGGCGTGGTTGCACGTGCCTGTAATTTCAGCTACTTGCCAGACTGAGGCAGGAATGTCACTTGAACTTGGGAGGTAGAGGTTGCAGTGAGCAGAGATCATGCCACTGCACTCTAGCCTGGGCGACAGAGCAAGACTCCATCTCAAAAAAAAAAAAATACATTCACAAAAAGACTTGTCCAAGAATACTCATAGTCACTTTTATCATATGGCCGAAAACTAGAACAATCTGTGTCCATCGATAAGAAAGCAGATAAACTGTGGTAAGCAATGAGATTTACACACAAAAGAACAAATCACTGATACATGAGACAACATGGATAAATCTCACAAACATTATGAAGAGTGAAAGAAGGTTTACACGAAAGTATATACCTGTGTATCTTATGAGTTCATATACATAATGTTAGAACATGCAAAACTAATCTAGAATGAAAAATCCTCAGAACAAAGGTGGCCTCTGGGGTTGTGGGAGGGATGTCCTGTAAAGGAGGACAAGAAAATTTATTGTATTCTATATTTTGATAGGTTATATATGCGTGGCTGTTCCTCCAAACTCAGGGCCGGGTGCAGTGGCTCATGCTCTAACCCCAGTACATTAGAAGGCTGAGGCAGGAGGACTGCTTGAGCCCAGGAGTTTGAGACCAGCCTGGGCAACAAAGGGAGACCTTGTCTCTACAAAAAATGAAAAAGTAACTCATGTGGTGGTGCATGCCTGTAGGAGTCTGGAGCGGGAGAATCACTTGATCCCACAAGGTCAAGGCTGCAATGAGCCATGATGATGCCACTGCACCCCAGCCTGAGCGACAGAGTGAGACCCCATCAAAAAAAAAAAAAAAAAAAACAACAACAAGAAACAGTAAATGTACTCAAGGTGGTGCATTTCAATCAAAAGAAAAATGTAAACAAATATTAAAGTCTAGTTAATAATATATCTCTGAAGTATTTAGGGGAAGTAGGAGGAAATGTGCTAGTGTCTTCAATTCACTTTGACATACATCACAAATCATAAGATTGATTCATGAATGGATAGATAATAAAGCAGGTATAGTAAAACGGTAACCATAGAATCTAGTATGTGGGTGTCTATTCTAAAATGTAAAACTTTGCTATGTGCTCAAAAATTTTCATAACAAAATGTTAGAAAAAAACAAAAAATAAATATTAAGTGCCATATGTATGGTAATAAACTTCCTTGGTATTAACCTTCCAAGGTCTCACTATGTTGCCAGTTTACTAAGTTTTAAATTATAACTGCAACAAAGTCTTATTCAGTTCTTAGAAACACACCAACAAGCTTAAATTTAGTAAGCTCCACTAAAGCAAGATTTTTTTGCCTGTTTAACTGGTTAGAAGCAGCTAGTACTGTGTTTGATACATAGTAGGTAGGATATAGTAGGTGTTAAATATTCGTGGAATGAACTTTGCTACATATAGTTCTATTTTTTCTTTTTTTTTTTAGAAAGACAGGGTCTTGCTATTTTGTCCAGGCTGGACTCAAACTCCTGGGCTCACGTGATCCTCCCACTTAGGCCTACCAAGTAACTGAGAATATAGGTGTATGCCACTGTGCTCAGTCACATACATTTATTTATTTTTTTCTTTTTAGAGACAAGATCTTGCTATGTTGCCCAGGCTGGTCTCAAACTTCTGGGCACAAGTGATCTGCCTGCCTCAGCCTCCCAAAGTGCTGAGATTATAGGCATGAGCCACCACTCCTGGCCACATATATTCCTTAATCAAGCTATTTCAGTGCTTTTAGAAACGATGTGAGATGTGATAAAAAGGAATGCAAATATCTTCTACAACCTAGCCCATAACCAAAAAATATTCCTAAAGTATAGGTGATTCTAACACTGGTAAAATGTTAATCATCTAACTAAATTGATTTTAAAATGATGATGGGAGTTAATAAAATACAATTTCAAGGATCCATATCATAGAATTCCAAGGATCCAGTTTATTTATGGATTTATTAATCCATAATTTATTTAATGATATTTAATATAAAAATTATGGATTAATAAATACATAAATAAAAAGCTTAACTTAGTTGGACATCAGAATTATCTGAGAGTTTTCTAAAAACTACAGGTTTCTGGCTGAGTGTGGTGGCCCACACCTGTAATCCAGCACTTTGGGAGGCCGACGTGGGTGGATCAGGAGGTCAGGAGATCGAGACCATCCTGGCCAACATGGTGAAACCTCATCTCTACTAAAAAAAAAAAAATAGCCAGGCATGGTGGTGTGCACCCGTAGTCCCAGCTACTCAGGAAACTGAAGCAAGAGAATCACTTGAACCTGGGAGGTGGAGGTTGCAGAGCCGAGATTGCGCCATTGCATTCCAGCCTGGTGACAGAGCGAGACTCCATCTCAAGAAAAAATAGTAATAATACAGGTTTCTAGGCTACACTTTGGCGATTCTGAGTCAGCAGTTATATATTCTTTAAACAGTCCCCACATAATTTCAGTTCATAACCAAGTATGGCAATGATCTTGTTCATTTCCTTTTAACTACTTTAAACATATCATCTAAAAAGATAGCAAGAAAAATAACTTGTATTTAGTGTCTCCATACCAAGTACTTTGCATATTATCCCATTTAGATCACACTGAACAATTTAGAAAATTAAAACTAGGCAATTTTAAGTCATTTGTCTAAACTCATTATAGCTAGTAGTGGAGGAACCAACACTGAAAGCCAGGTGGGGCTACAGAGCTAGCACACTGCCACAAACCTTTCCGAAGACAACAAGAAAAGAAGTGGCTGGAAAAGTTTCTCATCTGGCAATACAGACAGGAGTAACTGATATCATGCAGGAAGTTCTTAATTTCTTTCTTAAATGCCTACTGATACAATCTCAGCTTCTGTCTGGCTCCAGTATCAACGGAAAAGAGCAGTTGATCTGACCTTTTATATACAGCTTTGAGAAAAGTTTTATATAGAGAGAGAGAAAGAGAGAGAGGAGGGAGACTGACTGCTAGTCTGGAACTTCTGGCCTCAAATGATCCTCCTGCCTCAGCCTCCCAAATAGCTGGGATTATAAGCATAAGCCACCACTTAGGACAAGAATGACTCCTAGAATGGGTTACACAAAACCCAGAATGTGCCTATATATAAAAAGTACTCAAAATTATTTTTTGTTAATCATAACTAGCATTTATTGAATACATATAATATGCCAGGGATACTTTTCTATGAACTTGACATGTATTAACTTATTTAAACTAACAACTCATTGAAGAAAATACCATTGTTATTCCTTATTTTATTGATAAGGAAACTGAGGCACAGAGAAACTTGAAGCCAAAATTCACAAAGGTGGCAGAGGCAGGATTAGAACCCAAGCAGTCTCACACCAGGGCAGAATTAATATTTGGTTGTATTCTAAGAAAACTACGTGATATCTCAGGGTCTTTCTGGAATTTTTTTTCTTTTTTTTTTTTTTTTTTTTTTGAGATGGAGTCTTGCTCTGTCGCCCAGACCGGAGTGCAGTGGCGTGATCTTGGCTCACTGCAACCTCCACCTCCCAGGTTCAAGGGATTCTCCTGCCTCAGCCTCCCAAGTAACTAGGATTACAAATGTGTGCCACCATACCCAGCTAAATTTTTGTATTTTTAGTAGAGACGGGGTTTCATCATGTTGGCCAGGCTGGTCTTGAACTCCTGATCTCATGATCCGCCCATCTCGGCCTCCCAAAGTGCTGGGATTACAGGCGTGAGCCACTGTGCCTGGACTGGAATGTATTTTCATGATCTAATAAGATACGGAAAATTCTACTCCTTCCTACTATTTGAGGAGGCATCGTTAATTAGATCATGATGTTCTAAGCTGAGTCTTGGGATCCTTTTTAACGTAACACCCAAAGCAGGCCTTACTGTCGTTTGGAGATGATAGATGAGAAACCTGCTACTCACATAAACAACAAAAAAAGAGACCTACATACCACTACCAATTCCCTGCCCTCTTTGCTCTGCTTCCCAACTGAATGAGAACTTTCGCATGGAAAATATATGATTGGTGTCTACTAGGCTATTGGAGCACAGCTGGAAAATATAGTACCACTATCAATGATTAATAATTCTCTTACCTCTCCTTGCAGCTACTCAAGTAAGAAGCTACAGGTCCTCCTCCCCTGACATTCACAAAAGATCATTAATGGCATTCAGGTACAAACAGAGCAAAGGGATCAATGGTCCATGGACCCTGTTCTTTCCCAGGGTGCTATTCCAGTGGCCAGAGGAACCTCCCGTCACCTAAGACGTTTGTTTTATTTGTTGTTGTTCTTGTTATATTTGGTCTTCTCTCATTGACTCATAGTTCTCCCACACATTTTAATGTATTCACTGCATCAGACCCAGGAAAGCATTTGCCTGGTATGTGAAAAAGCCTCTGGTTACAGAATGAACTTTGCCTCTCCATAATTTGAAGAAGTTAAGGAGAGTCCCCACCTTAAAGTTATGTCCGATTTTGATGCTCAAAACCTTAGTAAAATCACAGTAAAGTCACTGTGTGACTTTGGCATCACACAGATGAAACTTGGCTCTGCTATTCTCTTGTGTTACTGTGGGAATGGCATCTGTGACATGGGCATAATAATCCCTCTTCATAAGGCTATCTTAATGAATGAAGATAACACATATAAAGTCCATGGCACAGTGCCTGACACACGGTAGGTAACATTATAATAATTATTATTACTACCTTTACTGCTAAGCATTGCTGTTTCCCTTGGTTCTCTCTTAAAATGCCACTGTTGATGGTGTGTGTAACATATTAAGTCCCTGCTGTCTCTGTGTGAATGAAGGTTTCTTTCCTCTCTGTGGCCAGGGCAGTATTGATAGCACAAGCCCCTTTGGCAGGAAGGATACTTCAAAGGAGGCAGTGGATTGTCCCAAAGACAATTGACTTAATTCATAATTTTGTCTAAGGTTACCCATCCCAATGTGATTAACATTCCCCATACATACAGCAGTTTTGCCCCTACCAAGTGACATACTGAAACAAAAGTCATTAGAAAAAAAAAAACAACAACAAAAAACCTGTTTGTCCAAATGTAAAAAAGGTATAAAAAGCACTGCAAATGAAGCAAACACTGTAGGCAAACTATGAAAAATGTGGCATAGGCCAGGCGCGGTGGCTCACGCCTGTAATCCTAGCACTTTAGGAGGCCAGGCAGGCAGATCACCTGAGGCCAGGAGTTCAAGACCAGCCTGACCAACATGGTGAAACCCCATCTCTACTAAAAATACAAAAAAGTAGCCGGGCATGGTGGCTGGCGCCTGTAATTTCAGCTACTTGGGAGGCTGAGGCAGGAGAATCACTTGAACCCAGGGGGCAGAGGTTTCAACGAGCCGAGATTGCGCGATTGCACTCCACCCTGGGCAACAAGAGCAAAACTCCATCTCAAAAAAAAAAAAAGTGGCATAATTTTTAACTGTTTTCAAATCTCTAAGCACCCTGCCTGCCTCCACCTGCTAAAATACTGGAGGTACCCCACAGACCATTTCAAGCCATCTCCTGCCACCTCATTTCTTGTCTGCAGAAACGGATAAGCAATTGTTTGGATTTATATCTCATGTGAACGTTCAAGTCATATTCACTTGATTTTAGATCGTCTGCTTGTTCATTTAAAGAGGTGGGAATTTTGGCAGGCTTCAGAGAGGGAAACCAGAAATATCAGCCGATATGCCTATATTAGTCTGTTTTCACATTGCTACAAAGAACTACCTGAGACTGGGTAATTTATGAAAGAAAGAGGTTTAACTGACTCACAGTTCCACAGGCTTAAGAAGCATAGCTAGGAGGCCTCAGGAAACTTACAGTCATGGCAGAAGGTAAAGGGAAAGCAAGCACTAGTGGAGACATATTAAGTCCCTACTGTCTCTGTGTGAATGAAGGTCTCTTTCCTCTCTGTGGCCAGGGACATTTAAGACACAAATATTTTATTGGCGGGTTTCATGGTGGCACGAAAGAGAGTGAGCAGGGAACTGTCACACACTTTTAAACCATCAGATCTCCTCAGATCCTATGAGAGAACTCTGTCACAAAACAGCATCAGGGGGCTGACGCTATACCATTAAAAACCATCTCCTTGATGCAATCACGTACCACCAGGTCCCACTTTCAACAAGTAGGGATTACAATTCAGCATGAGATTTGGGTGGAGTCACAGAGCCAAACCATATCAAACAGCTACAAGTTTATATTCCCTGTGGCACATTTCTAGAGAAACATGGCAAGGCTTGGAAATGTCTTTGGCTATCAAAGTTATGCAAGCCCCCTGCATAACATTAATACAAGTTAATAGACGAACATATAGTGAAGACATTGCATAACACAGCTTCATGAATATGACACAAATAAAACAACTAAGCCACATAAATACTTTTATTTACCTATATTTTACAATACACCCTGACATTTAAGACACAAATATTTTATTGCCAAGATTTCACAGATCACTGATAAACTTACACTTCTTTCTCATCCCATGACATCAGGGTTAAATTCAACTCACTAAACAGTCATGGTAAATTTCAAGTTAAAGAGTAGAGTTTCTAGAAGTGGCATAGGGTAGAGGGGAAATCTCTTCTTATTTCCCACTAAAAATACAAGGCACATCCATATACCAATGCTCAGTTGCTGATCCGTTAAGCTGTAAAAATTTCTTGATTTCTAGGGACTCACTGAAACCCAAGGATTTAGATTAGAAAACACATATAGCATTCTTAAAAGTTAAAAGAAGTTGAGTAGTTATTTGCTTATAGACTAACTCATCCATCTAGAGATTGATCTCTGCCAGATTCTCTGTAATTCTGTTACTGTGTTATTTATGAAGAGCTGTGACATCGTGTTTCAGAAATTACCAACCAGTCAGCACTGATGGGTACGTATTTTTCTTGCTCACGCAATGGCAAGAAACATATATAATAAATTCTTAGGAACTTTATCTCTTTCAGTTAGAGTCGAAATAACTGCTGACTCAATGATTTGCTACAAAATCTATTCCTGGGTAAAAGGGAGAACCACCTTCTACAGAAAAGAAGCGTTTCCAATACTTAAGCATTTCCAACAAGAAAGAGAGGTACCAACGAGAACAAAATAAGAAACTATGTTCCGTGACTGAGAAATTGTTTTTATATATTTTAATACTATTTTTACTTTTTCCCAATGGAAAGCTAGCAACAGGTTAACTACTCACATGCCCATTTGATCCTTAAAAAAAAATTAAATACACTTATTTTACTTCTATGGTTGCAGATAGGGATTATTAACAATCTGCCTTTGTATTATTTAAACGTTAAACAAATAAACATTATTTTATGACCAGAAAACAGTTGTTCATAGACTCATACATTTATTCCCCAACAATTTTTCTTTGCTGTTTAAAAAGAGCCTAAAGCTAGCATCATGTAAATTGTTTTCAAAATTCATTACCTACAATACTAAGAAAAACAGATGATAATACAGTGTGTCATTGTAGATGAAAAAGTCCTTAGTTTTTGAAATTTACTAGAAGCTTCAATTATCTCCTTTTTTTTTTTTCTGAGATGGAGTCTCGCACTGTCGCCCAGGCCACAGTGCAATGGTGCGATTCTCCTGCCTCAGCCTCCCGAGTAGCTGGGATTACAGGTGCGTACCACCACATCTGGCTAATTTTTTTATTTTTAGTAGAGACAGGGTTTCACCATATTGATCAGGCTGGTGTCGAGCTCCTGACCTCGTGATCCGCCCACCTCGGCCTTCCAAAGTGCTGGGATTACAGGCTTGAGCCACAGTGCCCAGCCTTTTTTTTTTTTTTTTTTTCAATTATTTCCTTTTGAGGAAATAGTTAAGAAGAAAAAGTGACAACCACAATCAACTCACACTGCTAAAAGAAATAAGGGTGGCACCAACAACTACCGATTGACAGTTCTGCTAACTAATGCTCTTACACAGGTGAGTATCTTTTCACATGAGAAGAGAATATGGATAAATCAAGTAATTTTTTACTACTCTATTTCTTCAAAAACAGAAATGAGTACACCTCTAAAATCAGACACTATATCATAGAAAATAAATGGAAAGATAGGTTTTTGCCATGTAGGGCAGAGAATAGAGGAAAAATTAGACTAAACAGAGGTGGAAAGACAAATCTTAAGATCTCCAAGAAAGAGTATGTTTTGATCCAAATTTTTTGAAATTAGAGAAATACCCTAAAGAACAGAAGTCAGAATAAACCAGCCAAAGAAAAATCTTCATTTAAAACACTCTGATGTGCACCCTAAGCCAGTTACAGATATTATCATCTTGGCTATTTATGGTCAAAGGCCAGTGTGATAGATTGTGCCTAAGATGGCTTCCAATGACCTGCACCTTTTGATATTTATGTCCTTGTACAGCCCCCTCCTTTGAGTATTGTCTGGACCTGGGAACTCATTTAAAAATGACAGATGTCACAAAAATACTCTGGCTTCTGTCTTGCTTATCCTTTCTTGCCCTCTCGCTTGCTTTAATGGAAGTCAGGTGCCAAGTTGTAAACTGCCCTATGAAGAGGCCTACACGGCAAGAAACTGAGGAAGGCCAATGGCCGGTAAGGTCTTCAGTCTAACAACCATAAGGAACTGAATCCTCCCAAAAATCAGATGAGTAAGCTTGGAAGTGGATCCTCCCTCAGGCCTAACCATCAGTTGGGTCAGCAGCCCCACTGACCTCTCAATTGCATCCCTGTGAGAAATCCAAAGTCAGGGGATCTTAAGCTGTATCCAAATTCCTGACTCAGGGAAGTTGTGAGGTTAATAAATGTTTGTTGTTTCAAGCTACAAAGTTCTGGAATAATTTATTACACACAAACAGATAAATAATACAGCCTGTTTTCTGAAGCCAGTGAATCAAAGTATTTTCTATAATGAGGTTCGAATGCCCCCTAAATCTTGTACAGCAATTCTACTTCTAAATTCTCTACTGGCTTTAAAAGCATTATTCCTTTAAGAAATGTAGTATCATAATAAGTCATAACCTCCTTCCACAAAGTCTCGAAACTATCTGTATATAAAAGATTCTGGACCATTTAGCAGCACAGAAATAATAAAATAACTCCAATGTGGAAACTGAATTCAGCAGAGATATATATTGTCTCTGGGACAGTTTTAGAATGTGTATAATATGCCCATGGAAACTAAGTTTAACATTTACAGATTCCAGTAATAAGAAATCTGATCTCTCACCCTGTCTCAAAAAGAAAAAAAAAAACAGTAAAAAGAAATCTGATATCTCACTAAATGTAGAGACATAGGAAAACATGTTTTGGTATGTGGAGAATGCAGCTAATTTTTACTAAAAGAGTAAGACAAAACACAGTAGAAGGACTTTTTTAAGGAATGAGTTTTTATTAAAGTTTAATACAGATAAGCTAATAAATTATAATATTCAATGAATTTTTGCAAAAGAATGTACCAGTGTAACCATCACCTACAATAAAATAGAACATTATCAGCACCTAGAAGTCCTCCTCACTCACACACCATGTCTAGCTTCTTTCATTAAACATTACGTTTGTGAGATTCTTTCATATTGCATGTAAGAGTAGTTTGTTCACACTCACTGATATATAACATTTCATTATATGAATACAGCACAAATTAATTATTCATTCTACTACCAATGGACATTTGGGTTGTTTCTAAATTTTGGCATTAAAATTACTTTGACTGTGAACATTTTTACATATCTCTTCTTGTGTAATATAAGCATATTTCTAACAGGTACATTTCTAGGAGTAAAACTGTTAAGCCATAGGGTATATGTTTGTTCAGCTTTAGAAGTTACTGCTAAACAGTTTTCCAAAATAATTGTACTCATTATACTCCTACCAGCAGTGTATGAGAGAATGTGTTGCTCATGGTTTAAATTTTAGCAATTCTGATGGCAGTTTAGGCACACTTCAGTGTGGTTTTATAGAGCTCTGATGACTAACAAGGTAAGAAAAAAACCTTACTATTTCTTCCCTCTTTCAGGAATGTGAGTTATCAGTTATCTTCTTCATGTCAATAATCAAAGTGTTCTCATTCTTGAAAAATAAACTGAACAAACAAACAAAAAACAAACAAAAAACTCCCATAGTTCTTTGGAAGACTGATAATGTTCTGTTTCTTAATTGAGATGGTAGTTATATATCTGTTCAATTTACATTAATTCTTTAAGCTATTTATAGTTTTATGCACTTTTCTGTATATGTGTTAGTTTTTTAAAATTACAGAATATGCTGGAGGCATCACATTGCAAGGCTTCAAACTATACTACAAGACTACAGTAATCAAAACAGCATGGTACTGGTACAAAAAATAGATAACTAGACCAATGGAACAGAATAGAGAACTCAGAAATAAAGCAGCATATCTACAACCACCTGATCTTCAACAAAGTCAATAAAAAATAAGCAATAGGGAAAGAACACCCTATTCAATAAATGATGTTGAGAGAACTGGCTAACCATATGCAGAAGAATGAAACTGGACCCCTACCTATAACCATACCAAAAAAACTAACTTGAGATGAATTAAAGACTTAAATATAAGACCTTAAACTATAAAAATCTAGAAAAACCCTAGGAAATATTCCTTCAGATATCAGCCTTAACAAAGAATTTAGGCCCAAGTCCTCAAAAGCAACTGCAACAAAAACAAAAATGGACAAGCAGTACCTAATTAAACTAAAGACCTTCTGTACAATAAGGGAGACTATCAACAGAGTAAAAAGACAACATACAGAATGAACAAAAATATTCACAAACTATGCATCTGACAAAGGTCTAATACCCAGAATCTATAAGAACTTAAACCAGCAAGAAACAAACAACAACATTAAAACGTGGGCAAAGGACATGAACAGACACTTCTCACAAGAAAACATACAAACAAAACATTAAGTGGCCAAAAAACATTTTTTAAAAAAAGCTCAACATCACTAATCATCAGGGAAGTGAACATAAAAACCAAACTGAGATACCATGATATACCAGTCAGAATAGCTATTACTAAAAAGTCAAAAAATAGCTATGTTGACAAGATTGTGGAGAAAAGGGAATACTCACACATTGTTGATGGAAATGTAAATTAGATCAGCCTCTATGGAAAGCAGTTAGAAGATGACTCAAAAAGCTAAAATTAGAACTGCCATTCAACCCAGCAATCTAATTACTAGGTATATACCCAAAGAAAATAGATTGTTCTACCAAAAATAAGCATGCACTTGTATATTCATTACAGCACTATTCACAATAGCAAGGACAGGGCATCAACTTAGTTGACCATCAACGGTGGATTGGATAAAGAAAATGTGGTACATATATACCATGGAATACTAGGCAGCCATAAAAAAGAGTCAATCATGTCCTTTGCAACAACATAGATGAAACTGGAGTCCATTTTCCTAAGCAAATCGTCACAAAACCAGAAAAGCAAATACTGCATGTTCTCACTTTAGTGGGAACTAAATGTTGGGTATACACAGACATAAAGAATTCTACCTCTGTGCTGGGCACAGTGGCTCATACCTGTTAATTCCAACACTTTGGGAGGCCAAGGCGGGTAGATCACTTGAGGCCAAGAGTTCGAGACCAGCCTAGCCAACATGGTGAAACCCTGTCTCTTCTAAAAACACAAAAATTAGCCAGGCATGCACCTGTAATCCCAGCTACTCAGGAAGCTGAGGCAGAGAATCTCTTGAATCCAGGAGGTAGAGGTTACAGTGAACTGAGATTATGCCCCTGGGCAACAGAGAAAGATTCTGTCTCAAAAAAAAAAAAAGAGTTCTACTTTTGTTATAGCGGAGTAATGTTGTAACAGACTGATCCTCTCAATGAATAATAAAAATATACAAACTCTGGATAAAATATAAGAAACAAGCATCCAAAGACTCTGGAGAATAAGCCAAGGCAAGCGGACTTTGGAGTAGAGTAAAAATTTAGACAAGGGAATTAACACAATGTGAGTTCCTTACCATTTGCAGCTTTGGCCTGAGGATAGTCTGTGGGTATAATGTGATTCAGGGCAGCTGAGTTCCCACAGAAAACATGACAACTTTCTTGCCAATGAAGATGAGGACAGAGCCAGAGGAAGCCACAGACTCCCTAAACTGTGAGGAGTAATTCTAGAATGAAGAGAAGTAGGGAAAGGGCTCACATACTCTATATGTAAACTCTTCCCAAGTCTCTGACTGACCTAAACCATGCATGTAATACATATGGCAGAATCAAAGCAACCTGTTTTTAAGGCTAGAGGAACTAAACTGAGAGTTGAGCTGCGATCCATTCAGTTTGAAATTTGAGTCTAGTCAAGCTAGCTGCCTGTTGATGCAAAAATGCCAACACTCTTTAGAGGAATATAAGAAAATAAACCATATTCTATTACACAAGGAAATACAATAGAATTCAGAGTCTCATCAACATAATCAACACACTATCTATTCAAAAGAGTCCAGAAGTGCCCAAAAATGAAAACCCAAGAAAATGTGAAATTTGATTTATTCAAAAAGGAGAAATTTGATTTATTCAAAAGGGAGAAGGGCAAACTGAGATAACCCAGATATTGGAATTTTCAGACAAAGATGTTCATGTAGTTATTATGACTACGTTCAGCAAAGTAAAAATAAATAATGTCCAGACGAATGAAGAGATAAATATCTCAGCACAGACAAAGAAAATATATTGGCCAGGTATGGTGGCTCACGCCTGTAGTTCCAGCACTTTGGGAGGCCGAGGCAGGTGGATCACGAGGTCAAGAGATTGAGATCATCATGAATAACATGGTGAAACCTCATCTCTACTAAAATACAAAAATTAGCTGGGCCTGGTGGTCCGTGCCTGTAATCCCAGCTACTTGGGAGGCTGAGGCAGGAGAATCACTTGAACCTGGGAGGGGGAGGCTGCAGTGAGCCAAGATTGCCCTACTGATCTCCAGCCTGGTGACAGAGTGAGAAAAAAATATATTTCAGAGCAAAGAGCATTAACAGGAATAAGAATGTTAGCTCATAATGATCGAGAAGAATTAAAATAGATGCAATAAAAAATAATAAAGAGGATATGACCACCAATCCTACAGAAATACAAACTATCATCAGAGAATACTATAAACACCTCTATGCAAATAAAACAGAAAATCTAGAAGAAATTGATAAATTTCTGGACACTTACACCCTCCCAAGACTAACCCAGAAAGAAATCAAATCCCTGAATAGACCAATAACAAAAGCTGAAATTGAGGCAGCAGTTAATAGCCTACCAACCAAAAAAGTCCAGGACCAGATGGATTCACAGCCAAATTCTACCAGAGGTACAAAGAGGAGTTGGTACCACTCCTTCTGAAACTATTCCAAACAATAGAAAATGAGAGAATCCTTCCTAACTCATTTTATGAGGCCAGCATCCTCCTGTTATCAAAACCTGGCAGAGACACAACAAAAAAAGAAAATTTCAGGCCAATATCCCTGATGAACATCGATGTGAAAATCCTCAATAAAATACTGGCAAACAGAATCCAATAGCACATCAAAAAGCTTATCCATCATGATCAAGTGGGCTTCATCCCTGGGATGCAAGGCTGGTTCAACATATACAAATCAATAAACATAATCCATCACATAAACAGAACCAAAGACAAAAACCACATGATTATCTCAATAGATGCAGAGAAAGCCTTCAACCAAATTCAACAGCCCTTTATGCTAAAAACTCTCAATAAATTAGGTACTGATGGAATGTATCTCAAAACAATAAGGGCTAATTTATGACAAACCCACAGCTAATATCATACTGAATGGGCCAAAGCTGGAAGCATTATCTTTGAAACAAGGATACCCTCTCTCACTACTCCTATTCAACATAGTATTGGAAGTTCTGGCCAGGGCAATAAGGCAAGAGAAAGAAATAAAGGGTATTCAATCAGGAAAAGAGGAAATCAAATTGTCTCTATTTGCAGGCAACATGATTGTATATTTAGAAGACACCATCTATAGATTCAGTGCTATCCCCAACAAGTTACCAATGACTTTCTTCACAGAACTGGAAAAAACCACCTTAAACTTCATATGGCACCAAAAGAGAGCCCACATAGCCAAGACAATCCTAACCAAAAAAAAAAAAACAAAGCTGGAGGCATCAGGCTACCTGACTTCAAACTATACTATAAAGCTACAGTAATCAAAACAGCATGGTACTGGTACCAAAACAGAGATATAGACCAATAGAACAGAACAGAGGCCTTGGAGGTAACACCATACACCTACAACCATCTGATCTTTGACAAACCAGACAAAAAACAAGCAATGGGGAAAGGATTCCCTATTTAATAATTGGTGTTGAGAAAACTGGCTAGCCATGTGCAGAAAGCAGACACTGGACCCCTTCCTGACACTTTACACTAAAATTAACTCCAGATGGATTAAAGACTTAAACATAAGACCTAACACCATAAACACCCTAGAAGAAAGCCTAGGCAAAACCAGTCAGAACATAGGTATAGGCAAGGATTCATGTCTAAAACACAAAAAGCATTGGCAACAAAAGTCAAAATAGACAAATGGGATCTAATTAAACTCCAGAGCTTCTGTACAGCAAAAGAAACAATCATTAGAGTGAACTGGCAACCAACAGAATGGGAAAAAATTTTTGCAATCTACCCATCTGACAAAGGACTGACATCCAGAATCTACAAAGAACTACAAAAGATTTACAAGAAACAAACAAAAAAACCCATGCTAAAGTGGGCAAAGGATATGAACAGACACTTTTCAAAAGAAGACATATATGAGGCCAAGAAACATGAAAAAAATGCTCATCATCACTGGTCATTAGAGAAATGAAAATCAAAACCACAATGAGATACTATCTCATGCCAGTTAGAATGGCAATCATTAAAAAATCTGGAGACAACAGATGCTGGAGAGGATGTGGAGAAATAGGAACACTACACTGTTGGTGGGAGCGTAAATTATTTCAACCATTGTGGAAGACACTGTGGCGATTCCTCAAGGACCTAGAAATAAAAATTCCATTTGACCCAGCAATCCTATTACTGGTTATATACCCAAAGGATTATAAATTGTTCTTTTATAAAGACACATGCACACATATGTTTGTTGCGGCACTGCTTACAATAGCAAAGACCTGGAACCAACCCAAATGCCCATCAATAATAGAGTGGACAAGGAAAATGTGGCACACATACACCATGGAATGCTATGCAGCCATAAAAAAGGATGAGTTCATGTCCTTTGTAGGGACATGGATGAATCTGGAAACCATCATTCTCAGCAAACTGACATAAGAATGGAAAATGAAACACCGAATGTTCTTACTCATAGGCAGGTGTTGAACAATGAGAACACATGGACACATAGGGAGGGGAGCATCACACACTGGGGTCTACTGGTGGGGGTTAGGGGAGAGACAGCAGGAGGTGGGGAGGGATAACACGGGGAGAAATGCCAGATATAGGTGATGAGGGGGATGGAGGCAGCAAACCACCTTGCCATGTAAGTACCTATGCAACAACCCTGCATGATCTGCACATGTACCCCAGAACATAAAGTACAATTAAAAAAAAGAAGAAGAAGATAAAATCATCTCAGCCCAAAATCTCCTGAAACTGATAAGCAACTTCAGCAAAGTCTCAGGATACAAAATCAATGTGTAGAAATCACAAGCATTCCTACAGACCAATAACAGAGAAACAGAGAGCCAAATCATGAATGAACTCCCCTTCACAATTGCTACAAAAAGAATAAAATACCTAGGAATAAAACTAACAAGAAATGTGAAGGACCTCTTCAGGGAGAACTACAAACCACTGCTCAAGAAATAAGAGAGGACATAAACAAATGGAAAAGCATTCCATGCTCATGGTTAGGAAGAATCAATATCATAAAAATGGCCATACTGCCCAAGTAATTTATAGATTCAATGCAATTCCCATTAAGCTACCAATGACTTTCTTAACAGAATTGGGAAAAAAAAAAAAAAAAAAAAAACCCTTAAATTTTACATGGAACCAAAAAAAGAGTCCACATAACCAGGAAATCCTAAGCAACAAAAACAAAGTTGAACACATCAGGCTAACTGACTTCAAACTATACCACAAATCTACAGTAATCAAAACAGCATGATACTGGTACCAAAACAGAGATATAGACCAATGGAACAGAGCAGAGGCCTCAGAAATAACACTACACATCTACAACCATCTGATCTTTGACAAACCTGACAAAAACAAGCAATGGGGAAAGGATTCCCTATTTAATAATTGGTGTTGAGAAAACTGGCTAGCCATGTGCAGAAAGCAGAAACTGGACCGCTTCCTGACACCTTACACTAAAATTAACTCCAGATGGATTAAAGACTTAAACATAAGACCTAACACCATAAAAACCCTAGAAGAAAACCTAGGCAATGTCATTCAGGACATAGGCATGGGCAAAGACTTCATGACTAAAACACCAAAAGCAATGGCAACAAAAGCCAAAATAGACAAATGGGATCTAATTAAACTAATGAGCTTCTGCATAGCAAAATAAACTATCATTAGAGTGAACAGGCAACCTACAGAATGGGAGAAAAATTTTGCAATCTACTCAACTGACAAAGGGCTAATATCCAGAATCTACAAAGAACTTAAACAAATTTACAAGAAAAAAACAACCCCATCAAAAAGTGGGCTAAGAATATGAACAGACACTTCTCAAAAGAAGACATTTATGCAACCAACAAATGTGAAAAAAAGCTCATCATCACTGGTCATTAGAGAAATGCAAATCAAAACCACAATGAGATACCACCTCTCGCCAGTTAGAATGGCAATCATTAAAAAATCAGGAGACAACGGATGCTAGAGAGGATGTAGAGTAATAGGAACGCTTTTACACTGTTGGTGGGAGTATAAATTAGTCCAACCATTGTGGAAGATAGTGTAGCGATTACTCAAGGATCTAAAACTAGAAATACCATTTGATCCAGCAATCCCATTACTGGGTATATAGCCAAAGGATTAGAAATCATTCTGTTATAAAGACACATGCGCACGAATGTTTATTGTGGCACTGTTCACAATAGCAAAAACTTGGAACCAGTGTAAATGCCCATCAATGATAGACTGAATAATGAAAATGTGGCACATATATACCATGGAATACTATGCAGCCATAAAAAAGAATGAGTTCATGTCCTTTGCAGGGACATGGATGAAGCTAGAAACCATCATTCTCAGCAAACTGACACAAGAACAGAAAACGAAACACCGCATGTTCTCACCCATAAGTGGGAGTTGAACAATGAGAACACATGAACACAGGGAAGGGAACATCACACACGGGGGCCTGTCGGGGGGTGGGTGCCCAGGGGAGGGACAGCTTTAGGAGAAATACCTAACATAAATGATGGGGTGATGGATGCAGCAAACCACCATGGCACGTGTATACCTGTGTAACAAACCTGCACGTTCTGCACAGGTACCCCAGAACTTAAAGTATAACACAAAAAAATTAAAATAAAGGCTTTGTCTCCTTTCAGAAAAGTAATGCTAGTTCATAATGATAAAGGGATCAATTTTTCAAGAGTATATAAAACATTTATGTACTCAACAAGTTTCAAAAGACGTGAATAAAAAATTAATGAAATTGGAAACATGGACAAATTGACAATTGCTGGATATTTTAATACTCCTCTGTGATACGCAGAAGTCTAAGAGCAGCCCCCAAATGCTCACCCCCTGGTATACCTGCTCTGGTTAATCCCTGGCTGGGACTTGTAAATATGATGAAATTTTACTCCCATGATTGTGTTATATGGCAAAAGTGTAAACACTCTGTAGATGTAAATCAAATTACTTATCAATTGACTTTGACTTAATTTAGAAAGAGATTATCTTGGGTGGGTCTGACCTAAGCAGGTTGGCCCTTTTAAAGCGGGGTCTAGAAGTCAGCAATGGATGATGTCAGAGTTTCTCTAACCTACTGGACCTTGGTAAAACAAGCTACCTGAGTTCTACAGCTGCAAAGAAGTGAATTTTGCCAACAGTTACATAAGCCTGGAAGAGGCCCTCAAGCCTCAGACACCACAGCCTGAGCTGACACCCTGATTGCCCTCTTCTGAGATTCTGGAGCAGAGGACTCCATTAAACCATCACAATTCCTGATTCACGGAAACTGAATTTATGCGCCTCGAAGCCCAATTTGAGGTAATGTGTTATGCATCAACAGAAAGAAGTCTATCTTTCAATAAGCACAGAAGACATAAACAGAAAATAAGAATATAGAAAGATTTGAACAAAACTATCAACCTAACTGATGTTTATATAACACTCCACCTGACAATACCAGAATACATCTTTTTATTAAGTATTCATGGAACGCTTACCAACATAGACCATATTTTAGGTCATCATAATAAATCTCAATAAATTTTAAAAGATCCAAGTCGAACAAAATATTTCCTGACCACAATGGAATTAAATAAAAAATCAGTAACAGAAGATCCTTAGAAAAATCTCCAAATATTAGGAAACTAAGAAACATACTTCTAAATAACCCATGGTTATTTAGAAAGAAAAATTAAGAAGGAAACAATTCCACCAGAAATATTGTAAAACACTACAAACACTGAGCACTTATAACTGCACAAACTTTTAGGTAAAGGGGCTGGGCGTGGTGGCTCACGCCTGTAATCCCAGCACTTTAGTAGGCCAAGGTGGGTAGATCACGAGGTCGGGAATTCGAGACCTGTCTGATCAACATGGTGAAACCCCGTCTCTATTAAAGATAGAAAAATTAGCTGGGTGTGGTGGCATGTGCCTGCCATCCCAGCTACTCTTGAGGCTGAGGCAGGAGAATCGCTTGAACCCGGGAGGCGGAGGTTGCAGTGAGCCAACATCACACCACTGCACTCCAGCCTGGACAACAGAGTGAGACTCCATCTCAAAAAAAAAAAAGTTTTAGGTCAATGAACAACCAAATGTAGATTTAATTATTGTATTGAAATACTTTTATAGTGCAACTCCTATAAAAGGTAACAGAGCTCTTACTGCAGGAATAGAAACAGAATTGTTACATTACCAGATATTTTTCCTGTAGGCTGACAAAAAGAAGCTCTTAGTCTGATGGCAATGAAAGACAAAAGATGAATCACTGCTTGCAGAAACCAATTTATTTAGTCACTTTGAATCTCTGTTATGTGTTCCTTTTTGGTTTTTTTTTTTTTTTCTTTTTTGAGATGGAGTCTTGCTGTGTTGCCCAGGCTGGAGTGCAGTGACACCATCTCAGCCTACTGCAACCTGTGCCTCCTGGGTTCAAGCAATTCTCCTGCCTCAGCCTCCCCAGTAGCTGAGATTACAAGCATGCACCACCAAGCCCAGCTAGTTTTTTTATTTTTAGTAGAGATGGGGTTTCACCATGTTGGCCAGGCTGGTCTCCAGCTCCTGACCTCAGGTGATCTGCCCACCTTGGCCTCCCAAAGTGCTGGGATTACAGATGTGAAACACCGTGCCCGGCCCTGTTATTTATTACTTGTCAGCACATGCTGTTAGTTCAATTACATATAAAAACCTAAAGATTGCTCTTCTCTCCCACCCCATCCTTTAAACAGAGACACAAATTTAAAACATTTAAGGAACATTTTAAGTTTATTATGTTTCTATTATTTTACTGAGGTATTGTTTGTTTATTGAACATTCTGCAACAAAGATTATTCAGTGCTCTTATTAGTTAAGTTTAAATGTTTACAGGGATCATTGTGAAAATACAATTTGGGACCTCTCTTCAAGATAATGCAAACACAAAAATTTTAAATAACGCACTCAGAGAAAATTTTCATTGCAATTCTGCACAGAATTGTGAAGAAGCCTGAGACAGCAAACTCACAGCTAATAAAAAGTTCAATTTCTTAACTAGTGTAATTGAACTCTTTGATATGTTACAAAACCCACACTTGTTACACCCATAGTATATGATATTTCACTTTAATAATACCTCTAGGTTTTCATCACTCAATGGCAATAAACCATAAAAAAAATCTTGTTCTTATTGACTCACAGACATAGTGGCTTATATTGCCATGAGAAAAAAATTGTATTTGGAGAATCTGTCAAGAGAATAATATTAAGCAATGTATGTTAACAAAATGTGACACCTACCTCTGCCAAGCATAAAAGCCTGTTATCCCTAATTATGTTCTTCATCAAGTTTATACCTTTAAAGTGTCAAACACAGCCTACTAGTTCTGGGGCTAATTTCAGCTTTCAGTAATCAACATATCTTATGCTTCAAATGACATTAAGTGGCTATCTACCACAGAGTGCAGAAGTCCATTTCCTTTATTCCGTTGTTTCAGTGAACAGAAATTATATCATTTTTAGCATTTCCAGCAAATTTAGAGTTTGACTACAACCAGGACTCAAAGTAAATGTTAAGTGGATATAACTGTGTTTTCAAATAGCTGCCTAAAGATAATGCCTCATTTATCCAGTAAGTTAAGAACAAAAGCTGCCCAGTCTTCCCACACCAAAATATCTGTTTTTGCAAAGCTTATTTGCACGCAATTGCACATGAACCCATTTCTTGCAGGCTGATTTATCACTAGATACATGAATTACCGTATTGTACTGTGATACTTAGAGCAAGCAAAAACTCCTGAGTGTGTTATTTGCCCTTGCACTAAATAGGCTTCAAGAACCACATAACCATAGCTCTGTCACTTCTTTCATTTTAAGACGTCATTTCCCTGTTGCACGTACTTCCTCTGCACATCTCCCAGCACTTTCTCCCACATTCAGCATCCTCTGAGCTTCAAGAATGAGCAACCATAGTTAACATACAACTCTAGAATATTGAGACTGTAACTTTTTTTTTTCTTTTTGAGATAGGGTCTCACTCTCACCCAGGCTGGAGTGCGGTCACACCATCATGGCTCACTGCAGCCTCAACCTCTGACTCAAGTGATCCTCCCACCTCAGCCTCCCATGTAGGTGAGACTACAGGCACACTCCTTGATGGCTCACAAATTTAAATACTCTCAGGAGGAGCTACTATTTAAGAGTTCCTGAATTCCATATCCATGCACTTAATAAAATTTAATTTTGAGGATTCAAAAATAGCCTTCAAAGAAATGCCTGTCCTTCACTAAAAGCTTTTGAAAATTCAAACTGATATTAATTTACAAGTGGAGAGATGAAAACCAGTTCTTAGTTATCATATGTTGACATAAATATGTCATAAAAATGGGAAGATTTATTTTATTTACTCAACTTGGAAAGCCTTAAGTTATATAAGACTGGTTTTTGCCAAATTTGGTTAAAATTCACATCCTGACAAAAGAGATTTTGTAATTCTGATGAAGATTTTCCAACTACAGATTAGATGGGAAAAGATGATGTAAGGTGTAAAGAGAATGGTTGATTATATAAACATGTACTTAAAAAACGCAAAGATAATTAGTTATTGGTTATCCTCCATATTCTCACGACCATGTGGTATTTACAGTTATAGTCTTTGATTCTTTCTCCTGTGACTACAGCAGCACTTTGGTTAACTAGTGCAAAAACCATTTTACAGGCTTTTGAATGCATAAGTATTATGTCACATAATTTAATGTGAATAGCAAGAACTATAAAACATGAAACTTGATCCCCCAAAATGCAGAATTTTAACATTTAAATTTGGCTATAAATAAGGTAACTTAATTAGCATATTTTTTTTGACTGTCCTAAATTATTAGGTAGGAATTTTACAAACTTTACTTATATTCGCGGTAACGGTGGAGCTGAAGAGTACTGCGCCTTCTCCAAGCTGCCTGGTGAGAACCACCAATAGTGTGGTGGAACTTACAGCCCTTTCCTAGGCCAGGGGTCTTTGGGCCTGCAGATGTCAGCCCACGCATCTCCCTCTGCTTGTGGACTGGTTTGGTGATCCATTGGATGTCAGAATTTCTTCTGATAGCTTTATGGAATGGATCAATGAGAATAACCTCAAAAAATTTGTATATGGAATCTTCGCCAACCCAGTAAGAATTCAGGACTCTTAGAGCCCCACAGTGGCGTCCAGCTCGCTCCTCTGCAACGGACTGAAGGCTTGGAGCAAACTTTAGCTGGTTAACACCATGATGGACAGGCTTGCCGTGGGAACTGGGCATTTTCGGCCACCACGGGGAACACGAATCCTATATATAACGTAACCTTGCTTGGCCTTGTAGCCCAGTCGGCACACTTCATCAGGCCAGGTAGGGTGGGGAGCCCTGTGGAGAGCAGAGAGCTGGTGGTACTGCCAGCAGCAGACCCTCAGAAGAAAGCGCATGACATCAGACTGCTTCTTTCTCCATAGCTGCTGGATGTACTTGCATCCATCCATTTTAGCTTACCTGATGGCTGCCACCAGATGGAAAGGAAAGAGCTGTACTCAGCACTTTTTCTTTTTCTACATATTGCAGGTCTGTTGTGGAAATAAACATGGGGGTTTATATAATCATGAATAAGCCAAAAGACTTCATAATCAGATTTTGATTTGGTATGTTAGTGTCCTTGGTATTATATTCTCTTCTTACATGTTTACTAACAGAAAAATCCCACAAAAAAGCTATTATATGTGTTTAATATCAAAACAATTGTTTTACACCTATCGAGTACATCAAATTATCTTTTTCACGAATGGAAAGACTTTACATAATAATGTTTACTGACGCTCCTGAATCTCTTTACAGCAGAGAAATTTTTTGTTTGGTTGATTTTTTCTTGTGACTGTAATAGACTGATAAACACAATAGGCAATAATACCAAATTTCCATCAATTTGGTGATTTTTAAATATCACACTAAAGACAGAATCTTATTAAAAATCCTATGTCCGATCAGGTATGATGGCTCAAGCCTGTAATCCTAGTACTTTGGGAGACCAAGATAAGAGGATTGCTTGAGGTCAAGAGTTCAGCCTGGGCAACATTAGGGAAAGACCTCATCTCTACAAAAAAATAAAAATCAACTGGGTGTGGTGGTGCCTGCCTTTAGTCCTACCTATTTGGGAGGCTAAGGTAGAAGGATCATGTAAGCCAAGAAGTTTGAGGCTGCAGTTGAAAAGGGATAGTTTCCTTGACCCCCTTTGGGGTTGGCTAGTTTACCCAGCCCACAGCTCTCAACCCCTCATAGGAGGGAGAGCACACAGGTGATCAGTAGCAGGGGCCAGTACGAGTGCTTCTGGATGCAGGCAGGAGTAGAACTCTGTGCAGCCCCACGGCAGTGTCTGCGGGGGTACCCACGATGCCCCTGGAGCTCCAGAAGATGTGTGTTACTGAAAGCGTGTGCTCTTTTAGTTTTGCCATCCATGGACAGCTTAAGTGTTTAACAGCTCAGTTGAAGGGTCAGGTGACAGCCTTTTGCACCTACCCTCTTCGTACCTGAGTTTTTGTCTGGCAGCCTGGAAGAATCAGGTCACACAAATGAATTGAAGCGTGGTGAATGTGGAGGATTTTATTAAGCAGTGGAAGTGGCTCTCAGTGAGGGAGGGAGCTGGAAAGGGAATGGAGTGGAAAGGTGGTCTTTCCCTGGAGTTCAGCTGTTCCTGGCCAAACTCTTCTCTGAAGTCCTACTGTCAAGCTGTCCTGCTGAAGTCAACCTGCTTCTCTCCAACATCTGGCTGCTGCTTCTCTTCTCTCCTCTGCCTCTCCACTCTGCCCCCCCTGCCCCTCTACCAGTGGAGCCTAGGGTTTGTATGAGTACAGAATGGGGTGTGGAACAGGCTAAAATGCAACATTCAAGCTGGAAAACAGGAACCCATGTTCTCCCTTTGGGCCACAGTCCCAGGCATGAAGGTGTGGTCCTCACTGGGACAGCCCTCTTCTACCCAGTATTTCCCAGCATCCTGTCCATATCACAGTGAGCACCGCAGCCTGTGCAACAGAGCAAGACGCTGTCTCTTAAAAAACAAAGATCTTATGTCAAATGTATTTAGAGGGGGGAAAAAAATCAGTTACCAAAACTTCTAGTTCTTTCCTGGAATTTGAGGGAAAAAAAAGTCCCAGGCAGAAAGGATAATGCCAAAATAGAAGAGTAATGAACAAATATGAATTGTTCAAAGGAAGCACGTTATCTTTCAAAAGTGGCACAATAAATTATATTTTCCTTTTAAAAATGTAAAACAATATTAAATTTTTGATCCTTTTGAATCTATAAAGTTGTACCATTTTAATTTTATATAAATGACTCAATTTTATGATAAAACAGGATTTTCAACTGACAATAACTATTATAACAATAGAGCTAATACAACTAAATTCCTTTGCTATTAAGAAGCAGTGCTAACTTGTTTTACCTTCAGGTTAATAACTGCTTCTGTCAAACAACAAACAAGCTTTGATTTTAAAATGGAAAAAAAAAAACCTTGAAAAACGTCAAAATTAACAAAATAATTTTAAGACTTTGTAAATATTCAGTAAGTTTACACAAATTAGTTCTCCTTGATATAAAATGCTGCATTATAATTTGTATACAAAGAAAATTGAATACATATTTTAAAATGAAAACAGTTGTATCCTGGAAGCAAAAAGAGAGCTTTTGAATCTCTTTAAATTCCCACATAAAACAGGCAGAGAGCAATAAAAAGAAAAACCAAAACATTTCAAGCTAAGTATAGAAGCTCCTCCACTTACAATAGGGTTATGTCCCAATAAACCCATCATAAGCTGAAATAGCATAGGTCAAAAATGCATTTAATACTTTTTTTTTTTTTTGAGACAGAGTTTCACTCTTGTTGCCCAGCCTGGAATGCAGTGGCGCGACCTTGGCTCACTGCAAACTCTGCCTCCTGAATTCAAGGAATCCTCCTGCCTCAGCCTCCTGAGTAGCTGGGATTACAGGCACCTGCCATCACACCCAGCTAATTTTTCTATTTTTTTTAGTAGAGACAAGGTTTCACCATGTTGGCCAGGATGGTCAAGAAATCCTCAGATGATATACCCACCTCTACCTCCCAAAATCCTGGGATTACAGGCATGAGCCACCGTGCCTAGCCAAAAATGCATTTAATACATCTAACCTACCAAACATTATAGCTTAGCCCTGCCTAACTTAAACATGCTCAGAACATTTACATTAGCCTGCAATTGGGCATAATCATCTAATACAAAACCTATTTTATAATAAAAGTGTTGAATATCTCATGTAATTTACTAAAGTCTATACTGAAAGTAAAAAACAGAATAGTTGTATGGGTATTCAAAGTACAGTTTCTACTGAATGTGTTGCTTTTGCACCAATATAAAAATCGAAAAATCCTAAGTTGAACCATCGTAAGACCATATTCCTGTGACATCCTCGTGAACTCCATAATGTAAATTATTGTTTATTATTAGAGCCACTAACAAGTCATGAAACCTTCAGAATGTCACCATTTCTGTGGAAGAAAGCCAAAGGAAGCCAATTAGGATAGGTTTTTTTCTCTAATAAAGAATCCAAAGAATAATAAGGTCTGAAAGGAGCTGAAACAGTGTAGCCCCTAAGAACTCCTGAAACTGACTGGCCAGGACTCCCTTCTAGAACAGAATCCCACACTAAGGAGAAAGAACTAGTTGTGATACCTGAGCTGAGCCGGATAGAGAAAATCACCAGGATGGAAAGCAGCCCAGGTAAAAGTAGGAGAGAGGAACAGAGCTGATAAACCTCAGAAAGCAAGCCACCATATTTTTGAACATTAGAGAACAAAAACAGACAAAGGAGCATAAAGGTAGAAGAGCTAACCTGAGCCAAGTTCCTTCTAAAGGTTCAGGAAAACAAGCTTCATATAAAAATGAGAAACAAAAATATTAAGGTCAAATCCCAGGCAATGTTGTTAAAAATGAGAATAATATTCCTACAGACAACAGTACACATATTAAAATTATTACTCATATTAATGACAACATAAATCAGCATTAGATATGAAATGATGGAATTCAGAGAAGAATTAGAAATGAAAGAAAAAAATTTCAAAAATGAACACTAAACTAGAAGGACCATAGGAATGAATAAACACAAAAGATAAAGCCTGAAGGAAACCAAGTGAAAAGAGAAAATTTTTAAACTCAGAAGAAAACCAAATGATTTGAGAACGTGACATACACTGAAGATAGGCAAAGAAGATACAATGCAAATAATGGGAAATCCAGAAGAAAATCAAACCAAGAACAAATACAAGAATTCAAGGAAATGTACTAGAAAACTTTTTCAAGGAACGTGAAATTACATAATGAATGAGCACACTGCATATATGATTGTGTCAATACTGAATGATCAATACCAAGACATATTCTAGACTGGATAAAGAAAATGTGGCACATATACACCATGGAATACTATGCAGCCATAAAAATGGATGAGTTCATGTCCTTTGCAGGGACATGGATGAAACTGAAAACCATCATTCTCAGCAAACAGACACAAGAACAGAAAACCAAACACCACATGTCTCTTATAAGTGGATGCTGAACAATGAGAGAACACATGGACACAGGGGACACAGGGAGGGGAATATCATACACGGGGCCTGGGGGGTGGGAGGCTAGGAGAGAGATAGCAGGCGGTGGGGGGATTGGGGAGGGATAGCATTAGGAGAAATACCTAACATAGATGACAGGGCAATGGATGCAGCAAACCACAACCATG
Organism: Cacajao melanocephalus; assembly: GCA_963573385.1. NCBI lineage: Eukaryota > Metazoa > Chordata > Mammalia > Primates > Pitheciidae > Cacajao > Cacajao melanocephalus. The sequence goes on along the minus strand of CAUYLG010012495.1, from coordinate 5,189 downwards.
GCATGTGTATACCTATGTAACAGTCCTGCAAGATCTCCACATGTACCCCAGAACTTAAAGTATAATAAATAGATTTTTTTTAAAAAAAGACACATTCTGGTAAAACTTACTGAAGTGAAGGAAGAAGAAATATGGCCACCTAAAAGGAAAAGTGTCATTGCCAGCCTCACATACCACTGACTTGCTGTCATTCTTGTCTATTCTCTTTCTCACATCCTTTCCACTTGTAATCTATTAAGAGTCTACATTAATTTCACTAAACTTGGATTTAGCAAAAAAATACAAATTAGGATTGATAAAAGCAAAAATAGATTTTTAAAAATTAACAAGTGCTTAAACATGGTATACTGAACATCACATTCACCATGGCTCCCTCATAAAGTCCACTAAAAGTTCAAGAGATTAAAAGAACTATCCTATTTAGATAGCTGAAGAAATGACAGAGATGAGTCAAGAAAATTTTCGAAGCTGGTGACAAATAAATGAGTGGCAATGACTTAGCAGATGAAGAAGGTTTAACCTAAGGGCTTGTGAAGAGATTAAACTGTAACCACCTGATGGCTTCTTTCGGCACAATGCACACACAATATCAATCCACAACACTGCAGTACACAAAGAGTTTAACTGAGGTGAGGCTGGCCACACCAAACAGGAAACAGAATTATTACTCCAATCAATCTCCCTGAAAATTTGGAGACAGGATTTTTAAGGATAATCTGGCAGGTAGGGAGCCAGGAAGTGGGGAGAGTTGATTGGTTGGGTCAGAGATAAAATAATAGGGAGTCAAAGCTGTCCTTTTGTGTTGAGTCAGTTTCTGAATGGCGGCCACAAGACCAGATGAGCTAGTTTATCGATCTGGGTGGCACCAGCTGATCTGTTGAGTGCAGGGTCTGAAAAATATCTTGAGCACCAATCTTAGGTTTTTCAATAGTGATGTTAACCCTAGGAGCAACTGGGAAGGTTTAGAATCTGATGGTCTTTAGCTGCGTGACTCCTAAACCATAATTTCTAATCTTGCAGTTATTTTGTTAGTCCTACAAAGGCAGTCTGGTCCCCAGGCAAGGTCTCTTTCAGGAAAGGGCTGTTCTCATTCATCTTTGTTTCAAAGTTAAATTATAAACTAAGTTCCTTCCAAAGTTAGTTCAGCCTACAGCTCAGGAATGAACAAGGACAGCTTGGAGGTTAGAAGCAAGATGAGGTTAGGTCAGACTTATTTCACTGTCATAATTCTCTCACTGTTGTATTTATACAAAATCAGTTTCAAACCTAAGAATTTGGTTCTAAATAAAAACCAAAGTAAGGCTCAGTACTGATCCTAGGTTCTTCTAAAGACAGAGTGCAAAGAGAAAAACACAAAAGTCGGTCTCCTCACAAACAGGCAACCATTCTCCATCTTCACAGAAGACTCAAAGTTGAAGTAAGAGATTCTAAACTCAGGTGTAACAAGGAGCGTTAACTGTAGGGTTAGCCTATTGAAAACATGGGGACTGAGTAAAAGTCTATATAGTGATCTGTGAGTATCTTCAGCCAGCCTGAGAGAAAAAAGTATTTCTCCAATTAAGGAGCTTCATCCATAAACACAAAACTACCGATTAGTGTCTTACACTTATATATAAAAGAAGCCCATGGCCAGGTGCCGTGGCTCATGCCTATATTCCCAACACCTGGGGAGGCTGAGGCAAATGGATTGCTAGAGGCCAGGAGTTCCAGATCAGCCTGGGCAACATGGCGAAACTCCATCTCTACAAAACAAACAAGCAAAAGTTAGCCGGGCATGGTGGCACATGCCTATAGTCCCAGCTACTTGAGGAGGAGGGGGGCAGATCACCTGAGCGGGGAAGGTCAAGGTTGCAGTGAGCCATGAATCAACCACTTCACTCAAGCATGGGTGGAATAGAGAAAATCAGCAGGATGGAAAGCAGCCCAGGTAAAAGTGGGAGAGGAAAACAGAGCTGATAAACCTCAGAAAGGAAGCCACCATATTTTTGAACATTAGAGAACAAAAACAGACAAAGGAGCATAAAGGTAGAATAGCTAGCCTGAGCCAAGTTCCTTCTAAAGGTCCAGGAAAACAAGCTTCACATAAAAATGAGAAACAAAAATATTAAGGTCAAATCCCAGGCAATGTTGTTAAAAATAAAAATGAGACTAGAAACAGAATAACATTCCTACAGACAAATGTGACAGTGACTGTGACAACCTGTCTCAATAAAAAATAAAATAAAAAGCAGCAAATCATCAAAGATTTAAGGAAATTTGAGAAAACATCACAGAGAACAAAACAAGAAAAAAATGACTTTAAAGAAACAGCAGGCAAGAAGCAGATGAAAACTTGAAAACAACCACTAAAATTAATATCCTCAGAGAAGTAAATATTATATCCATGAAACCATCAAGCACAAGGCCAAGGCAAGGGCCACGTATGTCCTGACAGATTAAGACAGGAAAAAAAAAAAAAGCTCTTTTTAGATGCAGACAGCTTATTACTTACATAGAGAATGAAAAATGTAGTCAAAGGTGCCAAATCTCCAAGGTTATTATGCAGGGATCTTGTGTGAAGAAATCAACACAAAAGGGACCAGATAACAACACAACAAGAGTGAGGGACACCCTGTTGCTGTAGAGCTAATGCCCTCCTGCAGCTAAGCAATTTTATAGCCTGCAGCTGTGCCCCGGGGTTGGGGGGAGGAGCGGGGAGTAGAAACTCCCAAGTCTCAAAGGCAACAGGGAGGGAGATGAGAAAACTGCCTGAAGACGTCCTCCTGCAAGATAGGGAGCCTCCCAAATGAAAGAAAGGCAAATGAGAAAATGATCTTGCAAGGGCTCCTCACAAAACTGTCTGGCTAAGCTCCTGGGAGGACCACAGGGTGTTCCACTAAGACAGTTCAGTCTGAGGTTCAGGCTCCGCCTGTGTGGCCCATCAGGATGCATGCAGGGTCACCAGGATAACAAGCAGGAGCCACTGCCCTACAGACACAAAATTTTAGTGCTATTTTAAAAAAGGAATATTCAGAGAATAAAAAATAATAAGATCTTTGGGATATTAAAAATATATTTGAAGTTTAAAAAAATCATTGGAAGAACTACAAGAGAAAATTGAGAAAATATAAAGGAAAGTAGAAAAGATGGAAAACAGAAACAATAAGAAAAAAGAATCAGGCCTAGATATCAGTACCTGAATAAAAGAGTTCTAGAATAAACACTAGAAAAAATAGAGGGAAGGAACTTTTCAAGCAGTATTTTAAAACTTCCCAGAACTGAATGACATTAATTTCTCTACTGAAAGAGTCTACTTTAAACTCAACAGATTTAAAAATCCATATCCTGACACATCATGAAAAACTTTTCAGAATACTGGGGATAGAGGTTAGATTCTGACAGCTTCCAAAGAGAAACAGGACACAAATTAAGCATCAAGAATCAGAATAACCAATGAATTGTCAACAAATTTAATGGAAGTTGGAAGGTACTGGTGCAATGCTGTATAATTCAGGACAGTGATTTCTAGCCTGTATACATTATTATTCATATAAAGTTTCAATCAAGTATGTAGGCAGAACTGAGGCATGCTGGGTTACACCAATGAATCAAAATAACTTCCTGTGCATGCAGTCTTTCACAGGAAGCTGTCGGAAGAGGTATGCCACCAAAAGAGAAAGAGAATTCAGGAAATGCGGGTCCCAACATGAGACATGAAGAGCAACCAATCCAGATTAGCAAAGTACAGAGAGCTCCAGAAGGAATATCTTTAAAGAAAAATGTGATGGATTATATGATGTGTCTGAACCTACTGAGACTTACACTTCTAGAGGATAGCCTGTGTGTAAATTCACGTCATTCCGTTCTGGGAAGTCTTAAAATACTACCACACAGCAGTCCTATGCTGTATAGACCATTCAGCAAATAAAATAGTAAGGCAGTATTATTAATTCCAGAAAACTCAAGCCAAAAATTGGACCAAAAAAGGAAATATAATTACAGATACCACACATTCCAGTTGTGAATAGTGTATACAGAGTCAAAATAGTATAAATATTGAATGCTAACTTACCAGAAAGTGTGATATAATTGTACTCTGCGGTGAAAATGGGAGTGGAAGGTATGCATTTAGAGAAGAGGCAGAGGAACTAGAGCTTAATCTTCAAATCTCAAAACAGGCCAACTGATAAAAATCTAAAACTGAAATATTTTTTAAATGGCATAATAATCATGTTATTTAAAAATAGAGATAAATATTACAGGTAACAGCTAAACAGCTACAATTGCGGAAAGCAGTGAATAACTCTACACAATATATGTTAATACTTACCAAGCAATCTTGACACTGAAAACTACAACCGGTATAAGAAAAAAAATTACTAGATTGTGCACATCCAGCAATAATGAAGAAAAAGAGAGATTAAGCAAATTTCTTCATTTTGAATTGGGTGGGGAGAGTAAGGAAGGAGATGAGAAATACTTGAACTCAAAAGAGTTCTACAAGTTTGCAAAGTTTACAGCATTCTGTATTGGAATCACAGACTATTATAGCTGAAAGAAATCTTACATATTGGCTAACAATTTATTTCCCTCGTTTTATAGTTACTTGTCCAGGGTAACACAGCTGAGTAGGCAGAAACAGACCCTCCTGCTCTTAACTCTCACATTCTTTTCATTGTATCACAAAGCATTTAAAAATAATTATTAAATATCAAATATATCAATATACTGACTATATGAGTTCCTATTGGTATACTTGTTTTATTTGAAGAATATAAAGAAAATGTAAACACACCTAAAGATGAAGTTTTATGTTGAAACATATTGGTCTTTTACTTTTTAAGAATTAAGCAGACACAATCAAGGAAAAGTATCCATAACTGACCTCTTATTATTTTTTTTTGACAGAGTTTCACTCTTCTTGTCCAGGCTGGCGTGCAATGGTGTGATCTCGGCTCACTGCAACCTCCGCCTCCTGGGTTCATGTGATTGTCCTGCCTCAGCCTCCCAATATTTTATTTTTAGTAGAGACGGGGTTTCTCCATGTTGGTTAGGCTGGTCTCAAACTCCTGACCTCAGGTGATCTGCCTGCCTCAGACTCCCAAAGTGCTGGGATTACAGGCATGAGTCACTGCGCCCAGCCCTCTTCCTACTTTTTATGATGGACTAGAACTGAGAATTTTTAAAGCTTTTAAGCTGCCCAAATATTT
>CAUYLG010012493.1:0-14334 GCA_963573385.1 Cacajao melanocephalus | reverse complement strand
GGTACCAAAACAGAGACATAGACCAATGGAACAGAACAGAGGCCTTGGAGGCAATGCCACACATCTACAACCATCTGACTTTTGACAAACGTGACAAAAACAAGTAATGGGGAAAGGATCCCCTGTTTAATAAATGGTGTTGGGAAAATTGGCTAGCAATGTGCAGAAAGCAAAAACTGGACCCCGTCCTGACACCTTACACTAAAATTAACTCCAGATGGATTAAGGACTTAAACATAAGAACTAACACCATAAAAGCCCTAGAAGAAAACCTAGGCAAAACCATTCAGGACATAGGCATAGGCAAGGACTTCATGACTAAAACACCAAAAGCAATGGCAACAAAAGCAAAAATAGACAAATGGGATCTAATCAAACTTCAGAGCTTCTGAACAGCAAAACAAACAATCATCAGAGTGAACTGGCAACCAACAGAATGGGAAAAAGTTTTCGCAATCTACCCATCTGACAAAGGGCTAATACCCAGAATCTACAAAGAACTAAACTAGATTTACGAGAAACAAACCAAAAAAACCCATCCAAAAGTGGCTGAAGGATATAAACAGACACTTTTCAAAAAAAGACATATATGAAGCCAACAAACATATGAAAAAATGCTCAACATCATTGGTCATTAGAGAAATGCAGATCAAAACTACATTGAGATACCATCTCAAACCAGTTAGAACGGCGATCATTAAAAAATCTGGAGACAACAGATGCTGGAGAGGATGTGGAGAAATAGGATCACTTTTACACTGTTGGTGGGAGTGTAAATTAGTTCCACCATTGTGGAAGACAGTGTGGTGATTCCTCGAGGATCCAGAAATAGAGATTCCATTTGACCCAGCAATCTCGTTACTGGGTATATACCCAAAGGATTAGAAATCATTCTATTATAAACACACATGCACATGTATGTTCATTGCAGCGCTGTGTACAATAGCAAAGACTTGGAACCAACCCAAATGCCCATCAATGATAGACTGGACAAAGAAAATGTGGCACATATACATCATGGAATACTATGCAGCCATAAAAGACCATGAGTTCATGTCCTTTGTAGAAACATGGATGAATGTAGAAACCATCATTCTCAGCAAACTGACACAAGAACAGAAAATCAAACACAGCATGTTTTCACTCATAGGCAGGTGATGAACAATGAGAACACTTGGGCACAAGGAAGGGAACAACACCCACAGGGCTAGATGAGGGGGTGGAGGGGAGGGGGGGACTGCGGGGGGAGGGAGGATGAGGAGGGTTAACACCGGGAGAAATGCCTGATGTAGGCGACAGGGGTTGGGGAATGGAGACAGCAAACCACCATGGCATGTATGTACCTCTGCAACAATCCTGCAGGATGCAGGACGTGCACATGTACCCCAGGATTTTCCAAAGTAGTGTCCGTTTATTAAATATTTTCAAATTGGTATTAATACATTTTAGTATGGTTTATTACAAATTTTTTATTTCTAAAAGAGAAGCTGATTTTATTAAATAACATTGAGAAAAATAATGTAACTCCACCAATAGTAATTATAATGCTTAATACTTACTTACTTCTGGCTTTGCCAGAAGCAGACTTAAAATATTGGTTGATAGCACTTTTATTAAACTATGCCAGATGTTGAGGAGTTGTAACTCTCGGACTAATGCTTTGGAAGTAAACGTTCATTTACATTTCATTAATGTTTAATTATCTCAGAACATCTCTGTTCTACCAATGACTCACAGAGTCATTGGTAATAATCTCAACTCTTATGCTATTTAAAACAGTGTGTTTTCTTTGAAGTGAAAACTACATTGATTGTTTTAAAAATGTATAGTACAGTGGTTACAACATAAACTTTGAAATCATACTGTCTTGGATACAAATTTGTGTACCAACACACATTCACAGTTTAAACCTCCCAAAGCTTCATTTTCCTAATATTTGAGATGGAAATATTTAATACGACTTACCTTATAGATTTCTTTTTTACTTACCTTATAAAATGATATTATATGAGATAACCTATGATGACAGTGCTGGACCAAAAATAAGGTATTAATAAATGGCAGCTATTATTTCTGTAGTTGTTTTTAGTGTTTGTATCATAATGATTATTCTAATATAATTATATAAAATTTATGATCATATATAACGTGTATATATAGTAATTATGATCATGTCACAATTGTAACTATTATCTGAAAAATACTAAGAAAAGAGATATTGTTTTTCATAATGGATTTGTATCAATGTATTAGTTTTATATTATATTATATAGGGAGCATGGAATCTGCTGTCACCTAAAAATGGTTTGTGGATCTTAATGTCATCAGAACCTCAGTTGACTGATTCTTTGATGCTTTCACTGACATCCTGTTTAAGCATGTAGTTTCACTTTCTTATTGGCTTTCTTCACTAAACTCCAAGTTCCTTCAGGACTATGTCTTGTTTATGATGGAATTTACAATGTTGAGTAGATTTCTTCTTACATATGAATGAATTAAGCAAAGATTCATCAGCATTATTGTAACATTAAAAAACCTTACTACTTAATGGTGGATCAAATGTGCAATGTTTGTACCGGCCCATGTCATTCAGCCCCAAGACTGATCCCCCTCCTCCCCAGTCTCTGCTGTGGGGGTCCCAAGGGGTAGGAGAGGACAGGATTCATGTCCGGTTTTGTGACTACATGATCATTCTCCTGGTATTGTCCTGATCAAAGAAAAGAGAAGAAGTGTCTGAATTCCAGGTCTCCTCTGACTCCAGGAGTTAGTAATTTGGGGAAATTGGAGTCCAAAGAACCCTTTGAGATTTGGAGGTTTAAAAGAATCTTTAAAACATGGAGCTTTTAAAATGAAACAACACAAAGGCTGCTGAATTCCTCAAAGCAACAAGTGTGTCCTTTGGGACAATCTCTTTGGCCTGCACCAGTCAGTCTCTCTTACACACTCCTGCTTAGGGACCACAGGAGGTATCATGAGTGTACATGAGCACCAAGCAGCCACAGCAGCATTGTCTGTGTTTGCTGCCTGTGGGTCTCTTGTTTCCTTCAGGTCACGAAGGGACAAGAAAAGTGTCTCATGTTTAATCTTTAAAAATGGACTGTGGCATAGAGGGCTTTCGGTGGCCTATAAGCCACCAGGTCAGCTTAGCTGTGTTGGCAACCACACCTCTCCCCTAAAACTAGTCTGGCTGTCTCCTAAAATTCAATCACAGCTAACTTTGCCTGTTTCTGTATTATTGGACCTGAGTTCAAATGAGGATATTTCTCAAAGCGTCCTTCCCTCTCTTGTTAGGTGACCCTGTCACTGACAGCAAAACGGATGACCAAGAAGAGCTGCCTGGTGAAGAATCTGGAGGCCGTGGAGAACACAGGCTTCACCTCCGTCATCTGCTTGGACAAGATTGGGACACTGACCCAGAACAGGATGTCAGTGGCCCATCTGTGGTTCGACAATCAGATCTTTGTGGCTGACACCACTAAGACCATTCAAGTAAGTCTTATGGAGCGCTCGGTCTGGCCAAAGCAGTGGACTCCATCCTGGGGCTGAGCTGAGCACGCAGCAGGGTCTGCAGCTGGAAGATTGCTGGACAGTGACTCATGGATGGCCAGCCCAACCCACAGCAGCCACCGTTCTTTCCCTGTCTTCCAGACCGAGTCTTTGACCAAAGCTCTAGTACTTGGGCCTCCTTATCTAAGATAATAACATTGTGAAACCAAGCTGAGCTCAAGACAGGACAGGAAAATGTCCCCATGATGAAGGTAATGCTTCTGCAGCACTTGGTCTTAAATCAGAGCCAGTTTGTAGTCACTTGCTCAGGTCTGATCAGGTGCTTGATTTCATCTCTCCACTTGCATAAAGTTTATCCAGTGCTTGCAAGAGCAAGTTGGACTCACAAGACTGCAGAAAGTTTTCCTCATACTTACTGGCTTTGAGAAATACAAAGATGCTTAAAAGGTTTCAGAATATTGCTTTAGGGCTTTGGGAAAATTCTAGAGATGAATGCACCTTTAAGTTACTTTCCTGACTTCTCTGCCAGCTAAGTGGATGTAAGCAAAGTTCCTTTTAATATACATGCCATTCATGGAAGTTTAAAATGTGATTGGATAAAAGAAAAGGACTGATTCAGCACATCTTCCTGTTAACTAGAATATGGCTGCGGACGGAGCTCTAAAGGGTCCTGGAATACTGGAACATGCAATAAGCTCTCCCTCCCTCCCTCTTCCACTTCCCTCCTTCCCTTTCTCCCTTTTCTTCTCCATCTCAGTGAGGCACTGAATCTGTGTTCTCCTGGCTTTTCCATTTGCCATCTGTTTCTTTCACTGACTCTTTCTTTTTTCTTTTTCTTTCTTTCTTTTTTTTTTTTTTGTTGTTGTTGTTTGGTTTTCTCTCCATCAGACAGCTCATTAATATTCTTTTTGGCCAACTGCTTCTTTGTCATTATCTTCCAAATCTTTATGTCCAGTTCTAATTTCTCACCCAAATTCCAACCTGGATCTCCAGCTGGCTGTGTGCTTCCGCTAGGAATTTCCGCAAATCATGGTCGTTAACTTCCACCTGTACCCAGCCTGGCTGCACATCAGTGTCTTGCCCCAATTTTCTAATTTTCTATGATATAGCCATTCTGTTTGTCATCAGGTCAGAACATTTGGAAGTCATCTTTGACTGTCTCCTTTCCTTATATCCATTGAGTCACCAAGTTCTATCATTCTTGCTTCAAAATATTTGTAACTTTACGTGACTGTTTATCAGCAGTACCTTGCATCTAAATAGCTGTGTCAACCTCTTAATTGATTGGAATTAAGCCTCCTTGAGTCCAGTTTGTCCCTCCTGGAGTCTTTTTCAAATGCCATTTATTTTTCTTAAATGATGCTTTTATATTCACTTAACTTTGCTCAAAATCTTTCTGTACCTCCCTGTTTTCTGCTTCTCAAGTCTAGACTTCAGCCTGCCTTTCTCAAGGCCCACCAGGTCTTGCCACACCCTCCATGTCCACTTGTACCTTAAACACTCATGGATGAGCCTGCACCTCACACCCCTGCACCGGCATCCTGGTTTCTGGAAGGCTTTCTTCTCTGTGTATCGGCAGCCCATCTATCTATCAAGATCTAGTTCGTAGCTGCTTTTTTTCCATGAAACCTTCAGTCATCACAGAGATCCAGCTTCTCTGAACATCCCTAATGCCAGTAGGTGGCACCATTGTTTACATGGTTACTACTGTCTTGTGGCCTCCCTGATTGTCATGTGACAATATCTTGTCTCTGGAACTACATGGTAATAGGATCAGGGGGTGTTTTGGATCCTGTGCTGAGGGCATGTTGGTTCATTAAGTATGTGCTGAAAATATTTTTCTCTTTTGATTCCCAGAAAGCTGTGATTGGAGATGCCTCAGAAACTGCTCTTTCAAAATGCTCAGAGGTCATTTTGGGTGATGTGATGGAAATTAGAAAAAGAAACCACAAAGTAGTTGAAATTCCTTTTAACTCTACTAATAAATTTCAGGTGAGTTTTTCCTCACAACTGGCCATCTCTGTTTTTGGCAGGGTGACCTTTCTACTTGCATATATCCTTTGCTTAACTCATATCAAAATATGAATATACCTGACTTCAAAGACAGTTGTCAGGGATACAGCACCCAGGCACATGGTCCACCAGGTCAAGCTCTCTTGCTGGCCTCCTTCCTAGCCATGAAGCAGGGCAGAGAAAGAAAGAAAGCCAATTACCTCATCAGGGCCTGGCTGCTGCTATGAATGAGCCACCGCTGTCACAGGCACACTCTTCTCTCTCTCTTTCTTTCTCTCTTACACACACACACACACTCACACCACCACTACCAGGTACCTTCTGCCATGAGGAACAGCAGCCACACCTCAAAGCATAAATGCCAGGTGGGCAGCAGGGAGGCTGAATACCCGCTCACACCCCAGGTGCATCAGGCCCTTGACCTACATGATCTTGTTCCATGTTCACATCAGGCCTGTGAGGTAGGACTCACTAATCCTGACTCATAGAGGAGGAGGCAGGCCCTTAGAAAGTGTTGAGAGACCAGAGTCCCACAGCCCAGTGTTCCCAAGCCTGACTCCAAGTCCATGATTCTTCCACCATCACACAGAGGGAGCGAGGCACAGTTCAGGCCACAGGAGCAAGCCCTGCCCTTTGGGGAGACTGGTGAGCGGTCCCTCGGGTGACAATCCCGTCGCTTTCTGGGGCCATCCCTTGTGCTGTGGGTGGAGTCTCCTTTTCACCCCCTGCTCAGGTAGAAGATAGCCATCCTTGCCTGGTTATCTCAGCATGCAGACCTGGCCAACAGTCAGCCATTGCATCCTCCTCATGTTAAGACAAATGACATGGGAGCCCCAGGTCCTGAAGCAGATGGGATTTCCCACAGAGTCCACGCTGAAAGCAGGATCAGGACTTGGGCTTTGCGCAACAGTAAAGTATAGAAATGGGATAACCACAGCTGTATGTGTGGAGGTTTCTGGTGATTATCTACTCATCTTTGTTCAAATGGAATTTAGGGTTAGACAAGAACGCTTTGTTTTTTGTTAGAATAATTTTTAGTCTTGTCACCCAGGCTGGAGTGCAATGGTGCAATCTTGGCTCACTGCAACCTCCACCTCCTGGGTACAGGCAATTCTCCTGCCTAAGCCTCCCTAGTAGCTGGGATTACAGGTGTGCACCTCCATGCCCAGCTTTTTTCTTTTTTGAAATTTCAAAATATTTATTGAACAAAAGAATAAACATAAGCCCCAAAGAAAACATGACAAACTTTATACATAAAATGTAATTTTCTCCTAATTAATATAATTGCTTTCTGTTCATGGTTTACAAAATGACTGATGTTTCCCTTCTATCCCTTTTTACCTATGTGTGTCTAGCAGAAATGTTCTTAGCTCTGGCTATGGGCACACAGAAACTTGCTATCGATGATTATGTTCAAATGTTTGTTTCCTTTCCCCAGAATAAATTGGGGGACTGGCATTGTCTGGATTAATCACAGGACAGATATACTCAGGAAGCTCTGATCATCTTGATTTTCACGTTTATGAGAAAAAAAGGGACACAGTGGCTCTATAATGGAACGTCGTTGAGTGTGTAGATATGGCACCCATCACTAACATTATAAAAGGAAATGGACCTCATACCTACATCCAGGTAAATCCCCACTCTGTGCAACTGGGGACTCACCCAGAGAAAAGTCAAAGGCATAGTGCTGGCAGCAAAGATCTTTCCTTTTCTGAAACCCACAGTCCAGAAGCTGAGTTCTGAAGAAAGGACAATGTCCCTTTGTTGATTCACAGATTCTTTACAAATGCTCACATCCCATACTTTGCTGGTGCCCACATCCACCTCCCAGTAATGGCAGCCGGAAGTGAAGTGAGAGGTCCACAGGACGCACAGTGCGGAGTTGAACCTTTCAGCTTGCTCTTTCCTATTCTGTCTGAAATCCCCCCATCAGACACTCCTCAGGTCTTCAGAAATGATAAGATGGTTGTTGGCTGTGTCCACAACCAAGGTCATATCCACTTGAAACTTCTCCATCCTTGGGTTCATCATCAGAATTGATTTCAGCTTGGGCTCTAATTCCTTGATGATGGAGATCAGTGCCGTCAGCTTGAACTTGGGCTTGATGTCATTCTTCTGAGAGGCCACAGTGCATAAGGGGCACAAGTACACCTTCCCCATGGGGCTCCTTCTGCAGTGAATTGTTGCATTGGAGGCAGCAGGCATATCCACATTTCAGTTGCAGAGGTTCTTCAAGATCATTTAGACAGACAGGACATCTAATTACTTGTTTGCCATGGCAAATGTTTTTCCTCCCCACGTTTCCTTCCCTGGCTTCCAGCTGCTTCTGCTGACAGCTCAGATCTCTAATTTTTTATATTTTTAGTAGAGACAGGGTTTCACCATGTTGGCAGGGCTGGTTTCTAACTCCTGACCTCAGGTGATCTACCTGCCTCGGCCTCTCAAAGTGCTGGGATTACAGGCATGAGCCACCACACCCAGCCTAGAGAAGAACTCTTGTGTTGCAAATGTCTTCTTTGTGGACAATGAGCCAACGGAGAATCAGAGTTAGCTAAATAGACAACCAACCAGAAATATATGATGTAAAATGCTCAAGCCAAGAAACCACATCACTTATATAAAACCTAAGTGAAAATAGAGTGGGTAACAGTCCTAAAAGAACAGTAATAATAGGAGCTGTTCTGTGCTAATTTCCACATGTATTAAATCATTCATTCTCACGACGATGCTGTAGGGTGAGAGGATGAGGAGGTTGAGGTGCAGTGCATCACTGCACAATGTGAAGATGGGGTTAGATGATGTCTCCATCAGCAGCAGGACTGGAGCCCTGCTGAAGCTCCTTCTTCCATGGTAAAGGCATGCCCTGTTGCAAGAAGCGAGAAAAAGCAGGTTCCATGAGGCCTTGTGTACAAGTTGGAGGAGAAAGTTGTACATAGAGTGGGACTAGAAAGGGGAGAGGGTCCTGTGTGAGTTCCCACTGAAGAGGTCAAAAATGCTGTCTGGATGCTGTTGGGCTCATTTTGTATCTACACGTGAGCAGTGCTCAACCTCACCAGGGCTTTAGAAGGAGACATCTCTACTTGAAGGAAAGAAAGTGGAAAGCCTATGTTTCATTGATTAGAATAGTGATTCCCCAAACACATTGGTCCATGAAAATATTTAAGCAGTTTATCGCAAATTGGACAATGTTTTATATAAAGATGAATGTATTTGATTTAAAAGATTACCCTTCGTAGCCTCCATGATTAAGGGCAGGGACTCTGGAGCCTGCTAGCCTGGGCTCACATCCCAACTCAGCCACCAGATAGCCACCTATTCCTCAGTGATCTTGAGCAAAGCATTGAACCTCTGTGCCTCAGTTTCCTCCTTTGTAAAAGGGAATACTAATAGCACCCGTGGCTTTAAGATTGTTTTGAGGGTAAATTAGTCAATGTGGACAGCACTTAGAACAGTTCCTGGCATGTAGTACACACCATAAAAGTGTTTTGTATTATCCCTATGTTTTAAATGCCACGGCACTCCAGCCTGGGTGACAGAGTGGAACCAAATCTCAAAAAACAAACAAACGAACAAAAAACCATCAACACAGAGAGAAAGAAAAAGAAAAGGCCCACATTTTAGAAAGTGATGTGATAACAGATGGGAGGTTTTTGTTTGGTTTGGTTGGTTGGTTGGTTTTCTCAATGTCTTTACTTGGCCATTAAAAAAAGCAGCAGCAGCAGCTGGTAGCCCTATCAGCCCTATACTTCTTTTTGTACTCCTCTTTGCTACTCAAAAGTCTAAGAAATACTGATTTGTAAATTACTGTTAGACCCAAAATGGTAGTAATTTTCCTTTTTTTTTTTGAGATGGAGTCTCACTCTGTCACCCAGGCTGGAGTGCAATGGTGTGATCTTGGCTCACTGCAACCTCTGCCTCCCGAGTTCCAGTGATTCTCCTGCCTCAGCCTACCGAGTAGCTGGGACTATAGGTGTGCACCACTATGCCCAGCTAATTTTTTTTTTTTTGTAGTTTTTAGCAGAGATGGGGTTTCGCCATATTGGCCAGGCTGGTCTGGGACTCCTGACCTCATGATTCACCCACCTCGGCTTTTCAAAGTGCTGGGATTACAGGGATGAGCCGCCACCCCCAGCGTCACTTTTCTTTTAATTTATTTTCTCCCAAACACTCCAACTTCCTGAGATTCCTCTTGAGTGCTTAGAAGACCACCTGGCTTGTCATAAGGGATAGATAAGAGTTAGTCACTTTATTCTTGTATACAGTTTTTTTTGCATATCTTATTAGGATGGATCTAGAAGTAGAATTGCTAGGTCAAGAGCATTTCTACTAAAATTGAGACTCCTGTGACTCAGCTGTCTTCCTGAAAGACTATATGTGGAAGTGTCCACTTCCTTACCACCACCACCCCCCTGCCATTTTCTATTACATCCAACCAGGAAAACTGGGTAGACAGTGAGATGAAGAGGCACAGGAATTCCTGCTGGCTTGTGCCCTTCTGAGCTCAGAATAGTTTAGGTCTGAAAGATGGCTGCTCTCCACAGGGAGGTAGAGGAGGTGAGATGCAGAGGCTCACAGCCCCCTAACTCTCACGGGCACCCTGGGAGATATTGCTCAAGGCACAAGATTTCACATGCTGAAATCTTGTCTAAAGTGGCCAGTTTTGCTTGAAAGATAAGCTTAACTCATTGCAGATTCCAACTCAGGGTGCCCCACTGTGGGCTCAGGCCAAGTCTAGATCTCTTCATCTTACACGGCCACAGAAATAAAAAGGGCAGAATGTGCTGAGGATGCCATTCTCTTCCTCCTTTACATTTAATGGGCCAATAGAGAAGAAGGAATGTGTTTCGCCTTTCTGTAGGTAATACACTTGGTTCATTCCTTCTCAGCTCTCCATCCACGAGAAGGATGACCCCCACGACAAATGCTTCCTCATGGTGATGAAGGGGGCCCTTGAGTGCATCCTAGAGAAGTGCAGCACAATCATGATCAATGGCGAGGAGCACCCGCTGGACAAGAGCACTGCCAAGACCTTCCACACGGCCTACGTGGAGCTGGGCGGGCTGGGCGAGTGCGTGCTGGGTGAGTGCGGTGGCAGGGCCCTGCCTATCACCTGGTAGGTGCAGAGATGAGGCAGGCCCCTTGAGGACCTGTGACCTAGCCAAGTGGCTGTGGCATCCACGTGAAGCGGGTAAAGGAGAACATGATAAGCAGGATGGGAAGAAGGAGAGGACGCTGTGTGACAGCACCAAGCAGGGTGGTGTGGCCTCCAGAGAAGCAAGCTCAGGGAAGACTGTGGAAGGAGGTTAAATTTCAAACTGAGCCTTAAGTGACTGCATTTGAGGGGAGATTGGGGGAAGTATCCAGGGCCCAGGCAACAGCACAGGCCAAGCGCAGAGGCAGAACGGCATGGGGCACATGGGGTGCTGCTGGCAGGTGAGACGGCACGGTCACAGAAACAGGGCTTGAGGGCTAGATTACAGGTCATGACATGGGGGCCTTGAACATGCGGATGAGGAGCCAGGTTTCATCCTGCAGTCAGTGGAGAGCACTGAGGGCCGGGCCACCAGAGTGAGCTGGGCAGCACTGGGGCTGAGGAAGGACAGTCTTTGACGGCAGCAGGGAGAGGAGAGGCGCACGTCTCCATAGGAGGCGGCTGCCCTTGCTCAGGAGAAAGAGATGAGAGTTCGACTGGGGTGATAGGAATGTGAAGGAGGAATCAGGGGCCAGAGACTTCATATAGAATTGGTAAGACTTAGAACCAATTAGAGGAGAAGAGTCAGTTTGAAAATGATTAAGCTTCCTGTTTAGCAACTAGGAAGAGTGATGCCAGTGATGCAGACAAACTGTCAGGGGGGAAGGAACCTTAGAAGTGCAACCATGGTGGGAGGAGACCAATGGGGGTTCCTGCAGTGTTGTCACAGGGGACCCTGTGTCCTGTTGTTAGCACCTGGGCTGGCGGAATCGTGTCCCATCAGGACTACAGAATGATGAATTCAAGGAAACAGGAGTGTACGGTTGATGATCTGGCTCGTTAAACAACATGAAAGTCCTTGCCAATGTAGACAGAATCTGTGGAATGTGTGTTTCTAAAAGATATTTGAATTGGCAAAGCAGATCAAACATAAATGAGATGGTAATGCTTCAGGCATCCAATAACCCCCAGCACCCAGTATTCTACTCAGGATTGATCCCCACTTGTGTTTGACCTCTCAAAGCCTGCTCTACTGACATTTGCAAAGCAGTGGGCCAGGCTGAAAATAAATTGGTTGTGAAAGCTGATCACATGACCTTGGAGGTCCCACCAGACACACGAGTCCCTTTCATCTCAGCCTTTGAGGGGCTGAAGCCTTCTGAGAAAAGAATGGCTCAGCCCCATTCCTGCTGGCCTTTCTCTGGGCTTATCTTGATCTAACACTGAACTTCGTGCCCTTCCATTGAAGCGCTTTGTTCCTTCACATGCTGTTTTCTCTGCTGAAAATATCTTTCCCACCACCACCCTCCCTTTTTTCCCTAGAAATCATCTGTGTCCCTCTCAAGGTTCAGCTCTCATGTGACCTCCTTAGGGAAGGTCTCTCCTGACCCTCCAGGCAGCTCAAGTGTGGCTCTGCCCTGAGACATGTACTGGGCTTGATCCCTTTAACCCTGTGCTCCACTGAGCTTCAGAAGTCGAGGCTGTGCATGTTGGGTCTTTATATGTCTAGAACTCGGCAATATAGCAAGATATATTTCTAGAACACAGAGCCTAATGAGCCCACAGTGAATCATATTTGGATGAAGTAATGGCTTTCCTAAAATACCGCATTATGGAGTTGAAGAAATTCGATTCTGGCTTATTCTAATGTATTGGTAAAACAGTAAAGGACTGAGGTGTATCAGCTTGTTTCCCTCTTTTTTTTTTTCATTTCCTATCCTAGTTTCACTGACTCCCTAATTCATCTGTATTACAGGTTTCTGTCATCTCTACCTGCCAGGAGACGAGTTTCCAGAAACCTACTCATTTGACATAGACGCCGTGAACTTTCTCACCTCCAACCTCTGTTTTGTGGGACTCTTGTCAACGATCAATCCCCCTCGGTCCACCGTGCCAGATGCAGTCACCAAATGCCGGAGTGCAGGGATCAAGTTGGGAGTTATTTTCCTGGCTCAAGAAGTTCTCTCTTTATGGCATATTCCTTTCTAATAATCTTTTTCATAGGAGATGGTCAGTATTTAGGTGTCTTCAAGTAAATATCATAATTCCTACTTTTATTTCTAGTTTCACTCTGCTAAGCTTACTGAAACTGTCCCACAAAAACAAAATGATTGTGTCGATGTGGAATAAACCACATAAACAGTAAGTGCAATGAGAAGAATCTCCTAGTGCCTTGAAGTGGCCATATCTTGCCCTAGACCATGATAAATACTAAAAGGTTTTATTACTCAATCTTGAGGTTCAACTCCCATAATCCATGTTCATCATTAGTACATTAAGACTGCTGAAGCAACATGGAGCTGCCCCAAGTAGACAGTCACCAGCCCTTTCACAAATAAAGTGGCATCAAAGGGAGAGGGATTCCTCTCATGTCAGAGGAGGAAGTGTATGAAGCTTAGGAGCGAGGGCAGACCCAATGGGATTAGTGTGTCCTCCAAAGACAGCTGTCTTGTAGATCCAGAGCTGCCACTGTAATCATCAACCACATCCTCCCAGGGCACTATGGAGTAGGCAATACTGAGCCATCCCCACTTTGACCAACCGAGATCTTTATTGTCCATGGGCCATCTCATTGTCTGTGCTCTAGGTTACTATGGTTACTGGCGATCATCCCATCACAGCCAAAGCTATCACCAAGAGTGTGGGGATTATTTCAGCCAACAGTGAAACAGTGGAAGACGTTGCACGTCGCCTCAACATCGCTGTGGAGCAAGTTAACAAATGGTAAGCAGAGGAGCAGCATGGCAAAAACTCCAGTTCATGCCCATGGGGCCCCACTGACTCTAAAGAGCTGCACTACTTGGAACAAATCAGCTTTTCACTATCAGAGTGATGCTAGGCTGGTTTGAGCTAGAATCTGCTTCTGTACTGACTGCTGACATTGTCATTAATGTACAGAAGGGAAACTGAGGCAGAGTAGAGCAAGTTACCCGAGGACCTGCCACACATAGAGATGACCATCATCAGCTCATGGGACCAGGAACTGGCCCTCTGTAGTTCCCTTTCCCTTGCCAAGCCCAGGACACTTTTCTGTGGCATCGGAGGAGAGGAAAGGGTGAGATGTAACAAAAAGGGAAGAAACAGAGCAGGGAGAGGCGGTCATGAGGGCAAGGTGGAATGACCGCGATGGCAGGAACAGCAGGGCCTGAGGAACTTTCTGTGCTCCTTCTTGTTCCTTCCTGTGGATTCAGGACGAAGCACTCAATGAGGATGCCAGCACATAAGATGGTGGGCAGGGCGGAGAATGTCCTACATTCCTTGTTCTGAGGGTGGAGGGGCTGGAGGCCTGGACTCCTGGGTCTGAAGGAGGAGGGGCTGAGGGCCTGGACTCCTGGGTGTGAGGGAGGAGGGGCTGAGGGCCCGGACTCCTGGGTGTGAGGGAGGAGGGGCTGGGGTCCCGGACTGCTGGGTCTGAGGGAGGAGGGGCTGGGGTCCTGGACTCCTGGGTCTGAGGGAGGTGGGTCGTGGGGCCTGGTCTCCGGGGTCTGAGGGAGGTGCGGGCTGGGTGCATGGACTCCTGGGTCTGAGGGACGAGGGAGCTGGGGCCTGGACTCCTGGGTCTGAGGGAGGAGAGGCTGGGGGTGTGGACTCCTGGTTCCCGAGGAAAGAGGGAGCTGGTG
>CAUYLG010012492.1:0-34843 GCA_963573385.1 Cacajao melanocephalus | reverse complement strand
CACTTTTACACTGTTGGTGGGGATGTAAATTAGTTCAACCATTGTGGAAGACAGTGTGGCGATTCCTTAAGGATCTAGAAATAGAAATACCATTTGACCCAGTAATCCCATTACTGGGTATATACCCAAAGGATTATAAATCATTCTATTATAAAGACATATGCATGTATATGTTTGTTGTGGCACTGTTCACAATAGCAAAGACTTGGAACCAACCCAAATACCCATCAATGATAGACTGGATAAAGAAAACGTGGCACATATACACCATGGAATACCATGCAGCCATAAAAAAGATGAGTTCATGTCCTTTGCAGGGACATGGATGAAGCTGGACATCATCATTCTCAGCAAACTGACACAAGAAAGGAAAACCAAACACCGCATGTTGTCATTCATAAGTGGGTGTTGAACAATGAGAACACATGGAAACATGGAGGAGAACATCACACACTGGGGCCTGTTGGGGGATGGGAGATCTAGTGAAAAGATAGCAGGGGGTGGGGGGATTGGGGAGGGATAGCATTAGGAGAAATACCTAATGCAGATGACAGAGCAATGGATGCAGCAAACCACCACCATGACATGTGTATACCTATGTAACAAACCTGCACAATCTGCACATGTACCCCAGAACTTAAAGTATAATAAATAAATAAATAAAGACAAAAAATTATCTGATAGAAGTAAAAAAGACAAGAAAGTTTTCAATAATTCTATTTATCATTTTACTGATAAGAAATATAAAAGGTGTAATAATTGAAACAAAACTAAAATATTGGTTGGCTGCTTGTTTGTTATTTTCATCCCTTATTCCTTCCTGTCTCCATTGTTAAGCACAATTATTGGCGTAAAAGAAGTTTTTAACACCCATTTTTAGACTGCATTCTAGGCTGGGCAATAGAACAAGAATCCTGTTCTCTCTCCCTCTTTCTCTTCCTCTTACATTCTTTTTTTTTTTTTCTTTCTTTCACTCTTTGTTTCTTTCTTCTTTTCTCTCTTTTTCTTTTCTTTCAACAAAATTTAAAAAAAAAATCCCCCATGGTATTTTGTTTGTTTTTTTTTAGCTCGGATTACAGGTAACCGCCACCATGCCCGGCTAACTTTTTGTATTTTTGTAGAGACGGGATTTCACCGTGTTGGCCACGCTGGCCTCGAACTCCTGACTTCTAGTTATCTGCCCACCTCAGCCTCCCAAAGTGCTGGGATTGCAGGCATGAGCCACCTCGCCTGGCCAAAAACCTGTGCTTCTTAAACAGCCCAGCCATCCCTAAAGAGAGAATCAGGGCTGGGTATGATGGCTCATATCTGTAATCCCAACACTTTGGGAGGCCAAGGCGGGTGGATCACTTGAGGCCAAGGGTTCGATACCAGGCTGCCCAACATGGTAAAACTCTGTCTCTACTGAAAATACAAAAAAATTAGCTGGGCATGGTGGTGCGTGACTGTGATCCCAGCTACTGGGGAGGCTGAGACAGGAGAATCGCTTGAACCTGGGAGGCGGAGGTTATAGTGAGCCAAGATGGTGTCACCGCACTATAGCCTGGGCGACAGAGCGAGACTCTGTCTCAAAAAAGGAAAGGGAAAGAAGGAAAAGAAAGGAAAAGCATAAGGGAACGGAAAGGGAAAGGAAAGGAAAGGAAAAGAAAAAAGGGAAAAGGGAAAATAAAAGAAAATCAGGATAGCTATGGACAGACAGAAGTCCCTACCACAATTATCCTCACAGGGCACTCACAATACTGTGAACCTCCCCCATTTCATTTTGATTTCTAAGGATTTAATGATACTTCACCAGCCTATTACTGAAAGGTAGGGTGTTATGTGTTTCTTATTTTTTTTTTTTATTCTCTTAACAACTTACCATTGCTAAGTGTGAACAGTAAAACATATACTTGAATGCTTACTCTGCATCTGGAGTTTAAAACAACTTAAACCTAAACAATAAATATAGATGGATACAGTACAGTAAGAGAGAAGGCACAAGGTTTACTGTATTCTCTGGCTTCTCTCACCCATTAGATTCTATCTTGTTTATAAAGATTCCAAAGGAAGATTCCTACAGGGGCCTCAGAAACCGAATCCAACTGAAAGACTACACTAAAAAGACGGGCACTGTGTAGGGTTCTGAGATACTGAAAGCTACGATTCTTGAATTCCCTCAGCATTCTGGGATAAACAGGAAGAACTCCTAAGTCTCCACTGCTATACTTTTTCTCAAGGAAGAGTTTTTTACATGACACACTGACAAAACAGACAATCTTCCACTGTAGGTTTTGGGGCCGGGGCAGAGAGATGATTCCCAGAGTCAGAGTACTGAGAACTATGTTGGTTTCTGATTAAATGTTGGTATAATATTAAACACCAGTTAAGAGGGATCAAAGGAACCTACATAAAACACTGGTTACTCTTTCATCATGTGCCATTAGCATCTGCCCAAGGGCTACCTCTGTGACAAATCCAAATGGCTTGCCCCAGGCTCTGCTTGCAGGAACCAGACTTAAATTTACAGTCAAAGTCTAATTTTGAGAACACTTAAGGTGCCAATTTTCTTTAGCATTTAATATATTTGTTCTCTGTATAACCACCCCTTCTACAATGGTTATATGAGATCACCACCTCATCTCTAATTACTCAAGGAAACCGGTTAAGAACCCTCAAAGGAAGTAACCTAGGACAACTAATCACCCCACAAAAAACTCTTTGCTGTGGGGAAATGGATCACAAGATACAATGGATTGGCCAGACACAGTGTGGGTCACACCTGTAATCTCAGCACTTTGGGAGTCTGAGATGGGGAGATCACTTGAGACCAGCCTGGCCAACATGGTGAAATCCTATCTCTACTAAATATACAAAATATTAGCTGGGCATGGTGGCACACACCTGTAATCCCAGCTACTTGGGAGGTTGAGACAGAAGAATCGCTTGAACCTAGGAGGCGGAGGCTGCAGTGAGCCAAGATTGTGTCACCGCACTCCAGCCTGGGCTACAGAGCAAGACTCCATCTCAAAAAAAAAAGGTAGAGTGGATCATAGAGATAGAGAACAAAGACGATCATGAAAAGACATAAAAGAGAAACACAAACAAAACGGAAAGTACTCTCTCTCTCCTGAGGAGTTACATGCAAAATATCAACTTATAGGAGTAAAAGAATTACTCTATTTTTCCATAAGCTATCGGGGTACAGGTAGTATTTGGTTACATGAGTAAGTTCTTAGGGGTCATTTGTGAGATTCTGGGACACATAATACCCGAGCAGTATATACTGCATTATAATATTCATTCATTCATTCATTTATTTGGAGACAGAGTCTCACTGTGTCGCCAGGTGCCAGGCTGGAGTGCAGTGGCGTAATCTCAGCTCACTGCCAACTCCACCTCCCGGGTTCAAGCAATTCTCCTGCTTCAGCCTCCAGAGTAACTGGGACCACCAAGTACAGGTGTGTGCCACCATGCCCAGCTAACTTTTGTATTTTTTAGTAGAGATGGGGTTTCTCCATGTTGGCCGCAATGGTCTCAATCTCTTGACTTCGTCATCTCCCAGCCTCGGCCTCCCAAAGGGCTGGGATTACAGGCATGAGCGACCATGCCCAGTCCACATTTGTTCATTTTGCTTAGTCTTGCTTTGGCTATGCGGGCTGTTATTTGGTTCCATATGAATTTGAGAATTCTTTTTCTAAACCTGTGAAGAATGGTGGTGGTATTCTGATGGTGACTGCATTGAATTTGCAGATTTTTTTGACAATATTGTCATTTCACAACATTGATTCTACCCATCCATGAGCATGGGATGTTTTTTCACTTGTTTGTGTTGCCTATGATTTCTTACAGCAGTGTTTTGTAGTTTTCCTTGTAGAGGTCTTTCAACTTCTTGGTTAGGTGTATTTCTTTTCTTTTCTTTTTTTTCTTTTTTTGAGATGGAGTCACACTCTGTCACCCAGGCTGGAGTGCAGTGGCGTGATCTTGGCTCACTGCAACCCACACCTCCTGGGTTCAAGAGATTCTCCTGCCTCAGCCTCCTGAGTAGCTAGGACTACAGGTGTGCACCACCACGCCAGGCTAATTTTTGTATTTTTAGTAGAGACAGGGTTTCACTGTGTTCCTCAGGATGGTCTCAATCTCTTGACCTCATGATCCGCCCGCCTCAGCCTCCCAAATTGCTGGGATTACAGGCGGGAGCCACCACGCCTGCTGTTAGGTTTATTTCTAAGTTTTGGGTATTTTTCTTTCGCAGCTATTGTAAAAGGGGATGAGTTCTTGATTTGATTTTCTGCTTGGCTGCTGCTGGTGTACAGAAGAGCTACTGATTTATGTACACTAATCTTGTATCCGGAAACTTTGCTGAATTCTGAATTATTTTATCAGTTCTAGGAGCTTTCTGGAGGACTCCTTAGGGTTTTCAAGATAAACGATCATATTGTCCGCAAGCAGTGTCAGTTTGGCTTCCTCTTTACCAATCTGGATGCCCTTTATTTATTTCTCTTGTCTGATTACTCTGACTACAACTTCCAGTACTATGTTGAAGAGGAGTGGTGAGAGTGGACATCTTTGTCTTCTTCTAGTTCTCAGAGGGAATGCTTTCAACTCTTCACCATTAAGTATTATGCTGGCTATTAGTCTGTCACGATGGCTTTTATTACATTAAGGTGTGTCCTTTGTATGCCGATTTTGCTGAGAGTTTTAATCATAAAGGGATGCTGGATTTTGTCTAATGCTTTTTCTGCAGCTATTGAGATGATCATGTGATTGTTTTTAATTCTGTTTGTGTTGTGTATCTCATTTATTGAACTTGCATATGTTAAACCTTCCCTGCATCCCCGGTAGGAAACCCACTTGATCATGGTGGATTATCCTTTTGATATGTTGTTGGATTTGGTTAGCTAGTATTTTGTTAAGAATTTTAGCATCAATGTTCGTCAAGGGTATTGGTCTGTAGTTTTCTTTTATGGTTTGACCTTTCCTGGTTTTGGTATTAGGGTGATGCTAGTTTCATAAAATGAATTAGACAGGGGTCCTTTTTTCTCTATCTTGCAGAATATCATCAAAAGGATTAGTACCACTTCTTCTTTGAATGTAGAGTAGAATTCTACTGTGAATCCGTCTCGTCCTGAACTTCTTTTTGTTGGTAATTTTTTAATTATTATTTCAATCTCTTGGTTGTTATTGGTCAGTTCAGGGTACCTCATTCTTCCTGGAGGGTTGTGTTTTTCCAGGAATTTATCCATCTCTTCTAGGCTTTCTAGTTTATGTGCATACAAGTGTTCACAGTAGCTTTGAATGATCTTTTATATTTCAGTGGTGTCAGCTGTAATCTCCTGTTTTGTTTCTTAGTGAAGTGATGTGGATTTTCTCTCTTCTTGGTTAATCTTGCTGGTCTGTCAATTTTATTTATCTTTTCAACCAGCTTTTTGTTTCATTTATCTTTTGTATTTTTTGTTTGTTTTCATTTCATTTATTTCTGTTCTGATCTTGGTAATTTCCTTTCTTCTGCTGGTTTGGGTTTTATTTGTTCTTTTTTCTCTAGTTGTTTGAGGTGTCAACTTAGAATGTCGGTTTGTTTTCTTTTAGACTTTTTCATGTAGGCACTTAGGGCTACAAACTCTCCTCTCAGCACCATCTTTGCTGTGTCCCAGAGGTTTTGATAGGCTGTATCATTACTGTCATTCAGTTTGAAGAATTTTTAAATTTCCATCTTGATTTCGTTTTTGACCCAATGCTCATTCAGGAGCAGGTTATTTAATTTCTACCTATTTGCATGGGTTTGAAGGTTCCTTTTGGAGTTGATTTCCAGTTTTATTCCACTGTGGCCTGAGAGAGTGCTTGATATAATTTCAATTTTCTTACATTTATTGAGGCTTCTTTGGTGGCCTATCATATGGTCTATCTTGGAGAAATCCCATGCGCTACCGAATAAAATGTGTATTCTGTGGTTGCTGGATATAATGTTCTGTATATATCTGTTCTGTCCATTTGTCCCAAGGTATAGTTTAAATCCATTGTTTCTTTATTGACTTTCTGTCTTGATGACCTGTCTAGCACTGTCAGTGGAGTACTGAAGTCCCCCACTATTAGTGTGTTGCTATCTCATTTCTTAGGTCTATTAATAATTTCTAAATTTGGAAGTTCCAGTGGTAGGTACATATATGTTTAGGATTATGATGTTTTCCTGTTGGGCAAGGCCTTTTACCATTATATAATGTCCCTCTTTGTCTCTTTTAACTACTGTTGCTTTAAAATTAGTTTTGTCTGATATAAGACTAGCTACCCCTGTTCACTTTTGGTGTCCATTTGCATGAAATGCCTTTTTCCACCCTTTTACCTTAAGTTTATGTGAGTCCGTATGTGTTGGGTAAGTCTCCTGAACGCAGCAGATAGTGGCTTGGTGAGTGCTTAACTATTCTGGGGTTCCGTGTCTTTTAAGTGAAGCATTTAGGCCATTTACATTCACTGTTAGTACTGAAATGTGAGGTACCCTTGCATTCCTCGTGCTTTTAGCTGCCTGTGCACTTGGCTTTTTCATTTTTTGTTTTTGCTTTTTAACATGTATTTTTTTTAACACATCCTGTATGATTTATGCTTTAATGTGGTTCTGTTTTGATGTGTTTCCAGGACTCATTTCATGATTTAGAACTCCTTTTAGCATTTCTTTTACTGGTGGCTTGGGAATGGCAAATTCTCTCAGCATTGGTTTGTCTGAAAATGACTGTATATTTCCTTCATATATGATGCTAAGTTTCACTGTATGCAGAATTCTTGGTTGGTAATTGTTTTGTTTAAGAAGGCTGAAGATGGGGATCCAATACCTTTTAGCTTGCAGGGTTTCTGCTGAGAAATCTGCTGTTAATCTGATAGGTTTTCCTTTACAGGTTACCTGGTGCTTCTGTCACACAGTTCTTAAGATTCTTTCCTTTGCCTTAATTTTAGATAATCTGATGACAATGTGCCTAGACAAAGATCATTTTGCTATGAATTTCCAAGGTGTTCTTTATATTTCTTCTTGTATTTGGATGTTTAGGTCTCTAGCAAGGCCAGTGAAGTTTTCCTCAGTTATTCCTCTAAATACGTTTTCCAAGCCTTTAGCATTCTCTTCTTCCTCAGGGACACCGATTATTCTTAAGTTTGGTCGTTTAACATAATCCCAGAAATCTTGGAGACTTTACTCATATTTTTTCTTCTTTTTTTTCTTTTTGGTCTTTGTTGGATTGAGTTAATTTGAAGACCTTGTCTTTGAGCTCCGAAATTCTTTCTTGTTCAATTCTATTGCTGAGACTTTCCAGAGCATTTCACATTCTAAAAATGTGTCCCAAGTTTCCTGAATTTTTTATTGTTTTTTCTTTAAGCTATCTATTTCCTTGAATATTTCTCCCTTCACTTCTTGTATCATTTTTTGGATTTCCCTGGATTGGGCTTCACCTTTCTCTGTCCCACTCCCTGGTTAGCTGAGTAACTAACCTCCTGAATTCTTTTTCAGGTAAATCAGATATTTCTTCTTGGTGTGAATTCACTGCTGGTGAACTAGTGCGATTCTTCTGAGGTTGTTGTAGAGCCTTGTTTTATTACCTAACCAAGGTTGGTTTTCTGGTTCCTTCTCATTGTCAGAGGGAAAGTCTAGGGCTAAATGCTGTCGTTCAGATTCTTTTGTCTCGTGGGGTGTTCCCTTGATGTAGTACTCTCCCCCTTTTCCTATGGATGCGGGCAGCTTCCTGTGAGCTGAACTGCAATGATTGTTGTCTCTCTTCTGGGTCTAGCCACCTAGCAAGTCTACCTGGTTCCAGGCTGGTACTGGGGGTTGTCTGCACACAGTCCTGTAATGTGAACCGTTTATGGGTCTCTCAGCCACGGACACCAGGGCCTGTTCTGGTGGCGGTGGTGGAGGGTGCAGTGGACTCCGTAGGCGTCCTTACCTTTGGTGGTTTGATGCTCTATTTTTGTGCTGGTTGGCTTCCTGCTGGGAGGTGGCACCTTTCAGACAGCATTAGCTGTAGTAGCATAGAGAGGGATGGGCCCTAGAACTCCCAAGATTACATGTCCTTTGCCTTCTGCTACCAGGGTGTGTAGGGAAGGACTATCAGGTGAGGGGCGGGGCTAGGCATGTCTGAGCTCAGACTCTCCTTGGATGGATCTTGCTGTGGCTGCTGTCGGGAATGGAGATGAGAATCCCATGTTAACGGAGTTGCGTACTTAGGAGGATTATGGCTGCCTCTGCTGAATCATAAAGACTGTTAGGAATGCGGGGGAAAGCCCCCAGTCACAGGCCTCACCCAGCTCCCAACAAACCAAAGGGTCGGTCTCACTCCCATCTTGTGCCCCCCAAACAGCCCAGAGTCTGTTTCAAGGTGCAGCGTGTGATGGGCTTGAAATTTTGCCCTGGGCTCCCTGTCTCTCAGCTGCAAAAGAAAAAGGCTTGGTTCTTCCCCAACATGTAAAGTCTACACATTAGATTTGCACCCTCCCCAAAATTCCAGCCAGTAAGCTTCCTGTCCTATTCAAATTGTTAACAAAGTTCAGCTAGAGATTTCCTTCTCCCTGTGGAGTTTTACCCCCTGCTCTTCCAGCCACCCTCTGAATGGATCCCTGTGGTGCCAGGCAGGAATAGCCTGCCTGCGGACCCAGCAAGCTCCCAGGGCCTTTTTGCTGCTTCCTCTACCCCTG
Source organism: Cacajao melanocephalus (assembly GCA_963573385.1). Lineage (NCBI taxonomy): Eukaryota > Metazoa > Chordata > Mammalia > Primates > Pitheciidae > Cacajao > Cacajao melanocephalus. Next base: position 26,191 of record CAUYLG010012492.1, on the reverse strand, counting down.
TATTTCACTCTAAACTGACCCTCTAAACTGACTCAGCTCCATGCAAACTCAGCAACTTCTCCCGCAAACAGACCTCCGGCTCCAGTGGGGGTGTGTTCGGGAGAAGAGGGTCTCCCTTTCCCACTTCCACAGGTGGGACACTCACAGCATTTAGGGTGTCTCCCAGGTCCTACAGGAGCAGTCCACTTCCTTCAGAGGATCTGTGGGTCCTCTCGGGATTGCTGGTTTGTTCTTGGAGTCAATCTGCAGCTAAAATTCACAATACGAGCCTCTGCACACTGCTCTGTCTGGAGCAGCAATCTAGTCCTGCTTCCCGTCCACCATGAGGATCCAATGCCAAGAATTACTCCAGACGCTCTGACTCCTAAGACATAATCCAAAAACCACCAAAACACCATTGGGCCAAATCCAAAATGCTTCTAATAGGGCTGAGTCATAGAGTACTGCATTTAACAACACTATTGCTGCACACTGTATGACAACATGCTTAAGGTGCTGAGGCATCATCTCTGCCCATAAATACTTCTTTAAAAAGACATTGTGTTCCAGATGCTCGATTTACTGTCGCAACCATACATAGAGTTCAATAAACGGCAACAAAGACTGACTTTGTAGAGAAGGCTCAGGATTATACACTATTCCTACACCTTTTTCGATCGTTCCAGAACTTGCCACATCCCCGTTTCCATGGCTGAGTAAACAGTATACTTTCTGCTTCCTACCACTATTTTAAATATCGAATTTAAAATTCACAGACTTGCAGAGTTCTAGCACCTCTGCAGACGGCGAGAGCCCAGGAATCCACCAGGAAATATTCTCTGTCACAACTGAAGAGACCAAAGCTCAGGGAACTGAGTGACTTTCCCAAAGCCATAGGGCTAGAGACAAGCAATCAACCAGCCAAACTGAAACAAGAGACTGAGGCCCTCGATAAGCAAAATGTACTTTCCCCTTTCAGCTAATTTGAATGGCAACACATTATATATAATTCCAAGGTTTCTTTTTAAAAATATCTGAACTCATACATTGAAAAATCTTTAAAAATATATTCCAATCATTTAATGGAGTAGTTACATGGAGTGTTTTTAGAACCACCTTTCAAAGCTAAGCACATGCTGAAACTCACTGGACACCCAAGTCCAAAATCTAGTTATGCTATTGAATGTTTATTTGGTTTGTTTCTAAACGTGTATTTAAGTGGCACAGTCATAAAGAGAAGAATTAATGATAATCGATACCAGATCTGCAACCATGAGACTCTTCTTGAGTTTGCAGTATTTAGTGAAGTCAACCAAGGGGTGGGGGTGGGGGGCATTTTAAAAGGAGAAAACTGCATAGAACTTTAAAGCAAGTCCCCAGCCATATGCTGTATTCCAAAGGCAGAATTATCCAAGGACCAAAACATGACCGACCCTCTGAAGACACCCGTGGAAAGGAAAATGTAGAAATCTTAGAAGCATGGGGAGGTGGCAAATGAGATTTAATGCCAGAAAATATTACACTTTGTGCACTCTGATATCTTCAAAACTGCATGTCACAACTCTAGACTCCAAAATGAAGTGCAGACAAACTTTAAAAGACTCAACCTGGGCGCGATGGCTCATGCCTAAAATCTCACCACTTTGGGAGGCCGAGGTGGGCAGATCACCTGAGGTCAGGAGTTCGAGACCAGCCTGATCAACATGGGAAAACCCCGTCTCTACTAAAAATACAAAATTAGCCGGGCGTGGTGGCACATGCCTGTAATTCCAGCTACTCTGGAGGCTGAGGCAGAAGAATCACTTAGACCCAGGAGGGTTGCGATGAGCCAAGATTGCACCATGTAACTCCAGCCTGGGCAATAAGAGCAAAACTCCATCTCAAAAAAAAAAAACAGACCCAAAAATGAAGGATACATTTACTTACCAAAACTTGCAGATGGTTCATATTCCTAAGGAGTGTTTGCAATTTATCTGGATCTTATAAGACAGCTTCACATAGAAACAATATCATAAACAGCAATTAGGTTTCCAGACCAGCCTACAGAAACATTTTTAGAGAGTCCACATACACCTCATAAGCTAGAGAACCAAGCAAGAAAGCGGAATTAAGGGCCTGCAGCAGAAAAGAGGAGGAGAGAGGCTTTGTAGGGACAGAAAGGAAGTCTGTTTCCAGTTACCCTTCTCCAGTGTTTAAATTAATGGGCAATCGGCACGTGTGCTCCCCTCTGCCTCCTCTCCCTGCCGTTCTCCCAGCCCTCATGGGAAGAAGGAAGAAATAGAGACAGAGGTGTTGCAATGCCACCTGCCCATGCCTCTGACAGGCCATAAAGCCAAAGGAGCAACCAGTACCTGGGGCCCAGGGAGCAGAGCAGGAAATGAGAAACTGTGGAGGTTGTGGTAGGAGGTCGAGCACGGAAAACTCTACAACACAAACCCCTGAGGCCGCAGCACCCCAGGCAGCCTCCCTGAGTGAGGTGTTTCCAAGCAAAGGGCTTTGTGAAACCAGGCACACATACAGAAGGGCAATGACAGTAAACTGGTTGGTCCCTTGAGCAGTTAGAAAATGCTCCTGGAAAACAGAACATTTCTTCTCTAAAAATGAGTCAGGGGGCCAGGTGCGGTGGCTCACGCCTGTAATCCAAGCACTTTGGGAGGCCAAGGCGGCTGGATCACTTGAGGTCAGTAGTTCAAAGACTAGCCTGGCCACCATGGTGAAACTCTGTCTCTACTAAGAATACAAAAATTAGCCAGGCAAAGTAGCACATGCCTGTCATCCCAGCTACTCGGGAGGCTGAGGCAGGAGAATGGCTTGAGCCCAGGAGGCAGAGGTTGCAGTGAGCCAAGATCACGCCACTGCACTCCAGCCTGGGCGACAGAGCGAGACTCCGTCTCAGAAAAAAAAAAAAAAAAAGAGTCAGGGTACAAATGATAGAGCCTAGTGCATAACACACAAAAAGAATTAATGTTTCATAATAGCACATTGAATACCTGAATCCAGTTAATCATCTTGATATATTTTGCTTTGTGTACTATAGTAAGAATATATCAAGGGTGACCCATCACAACTGAAAATGCAAAAATTTTGAGCACACAGATTGGGCAGGGCCTGGGATTTATTTGATGGGGGTTCCCACCTAAAATAGTGAAAGTCCCCTTAAGTAATCACATTATAGAATTGCAAGATTTAAATTCAGTTCCTTACTGATAAGATCCATTGCACAAAACCTGCCAACCAGTAAGGTGAGAGAGGTCAAAAGTTTGAAGCCTGAAGCCAATTCAGAAGAGAAGGTCTAGCTCAGAGAAGACACAAGTGAGTCCTCATCACCTGGACCACGCGTAATAAATACCCCGCCCAGCTCACTCTCAGCGCACCTCAAAACAGCGTTCTCAAAACAGAACTACATTTGCCTTCCAACTATGCCCTGCACCAGGTTCGGTGGCTCACACTGGTAATCCCAGCATTTTAGGAGGCCTAGGCAGGTGAATCACTTGAGGTCAGGAGTTCGAGACCAGCCTGGCCATCATGGTGAAACCCCACCTCTACCAAAAATACAAAAATTAGCTGGGTGTCGTGGTACGTGCCTGTAATCCCAGCTACTAGGGAGGCTGGGCAGCAGAATCGCTCAAATCTGGGAGGCGGAGGCTGCAGTGAGCCAAGATCATGCCACTGCACTTCAGCCTGGGTGACAGAGCAACACTGTCTCAAAGGAAAAAAACAAAAAACAAAAAGGCTGGATGTGGTGGCTCACACCTGTAATCCCAGCACTTTGGGAGGCTAAGGCAGGCAGATTATGAGGTCAGGAGTTCAAGACCAGCCTGGCCGACATGGAGAAACTCCATCTCTACTAAAAATACAAAAAATTAGCTGAGCATGGTGGCAGATGCTTGTAATCCCAGCTACTTGGGAGGCTGAGGCAGCAGAATCGCTTGAACCCAGGAAGCAGAGGTTGCAGTGAGCCAAGATCGTGCCATTGCACTCCAGCCCAGGTAACAGAGCAAGACTCCGTCTAAAAAAAAAATCCCGTGCTCCAGATTTTCCAAAAAACCTATGCCCGGGATATACCAAACATATATTGAGTCAAAATTAGTACCACCTCATGGGCTCAAATTAGGCTCAGCTTAGGGCTGCATGCCTTTGCACTTGCACAGCTGGGCTCCACCCCTTCAGTCCCTGCCTCAAAGAGGGAGAGACTGCAGACAAGTCAAGGCAGGGATGTGTGCACCAGGCAGCAACAGAAAAAATTATCCTGGGTGATTATGATATCCTCCAGGCACCCAATTCTGAGACCACAAGGAATGACGATTTACACGTGTTGTGGGAACAGGCTCCGGACTAAGATTGACATGAGTTAATTCAGCTGGGGCACTCAAATCCACATATGCACAACTATTATGTAGTCCTGTGGCTCCAGCAAATCTCAAGATAATGAGGGAAACAGTGCAACATACAGAGAAAGGCACTGGGCTGAATCAGAAGACCTAGATTCTTCTTATTGTCTCTGCCGGCTAATCTCAAGGGAAGGGGCAAATCGCACTCTCTCTGGGAGTAAATTTCCTCATCTGTAAAATAAAGAGCAGATGCTCTTTTCTGGCACAGAATTCTAACTGACACAGAAACTGAAATTCAAAACCATTTATATGTCCCCCTACGTCTAATACAGGGAGCCCCCAGGACTTTTAAGCCAGCACATGCATAGGCTTCTACAAAGACTTCAGACAGCGGTATTAGCAATGAGTCTAGGTAGGAAGCACTGTTCTTAGGACCCTACCAAAATATCATCTAAAATTAAAAAGCGAAAGAGGAAATTCTGTTTTCGCCACTTCACCCTCAAGCAAATGCAGGGTGAGGGCCATGAGCTCTCTCTTCCGCCGTGCCAAGCATCACGTCTCTCTCCACATGTAGCTACGTGAGCTGCTTCTCCAAATCCTGACTTTTGATGCAATGTGCTTGCATCAAATTTCAAACTGCTCATCAGACTGAACCCTCTGGCAGAGGACTCCCAGCAAGATAACTTCATTCCACCTGGCAAGCCACTTACTGGAATGACAGGAGCACCCTTCCTGTGTGGTGTTGGGACCTGCGTGTTGCGTGTCTTCCTAACTGGGCTCCCAATAGCTCTGGGGCAAAGAATAAGCCCATATATATTAGAGATAGCATTTAACAAGGTGACTCAATACCTGTTAAGCAATAAAAACGTTAGTCTGCGTAGAGCCTGAGGTGCGGCCTACCGGTCTACTGAGGTGGTTCAGGTCTTCCAAGGTGCCCTGTAATCTCCTGAGTGGGTGAAAACTGTCCCGGAATGCCCTCCCTTAATCACTTTCCATGCCACTTCCACTCCTTCTCAATCTCTCCTTCCTTTATCTCATTCTGCCAGTACCTAGATTTGAACTTCCCACTCAGGAAGAAACACAGATGGGACAGTTGTTCTCTTCTCCCTCTCTACCTTCCAGCCTGACGTGTTTCCTTCCCTGTGTAATTTGAATTCTGAGTCATCCATCGAATATGGGACCTCTCACAGTGGGAGGTAGAGAAAGGAAAAAAGTCACTGCAGACACCTTTTTTTTTTCCAAGTCCTAAATCTATACAATCCGATTTAAATTGAACTGTTCTTTCAGACCCAGAGGTAACGGGCAGTTGGCCAAGATGATGGCACAGCCCCAGTAATAGGGCACAAAGAGAGAGTCGCTCCCTAAGAGTGTACCTGGGCTTTATCACAGCTCACAAAATGCACTCGGGAAAATTGAGCTCGGTCTGGAGGACCACTTGGCCTGCAAAGAACAATTACAGTGAGAGTCTTCACAAAACTATCACCTCCTCACTCCTTTATTTTTCAAACCTGAAGCAACTTTCGCCTTCTTGTTCGCCAACCTATTATCCTCTCGGAGCTTCAAAAGCTAACTGCCCAAAAGCTACATTTTCTCCATGAAGCCAATTCCTAACAGCATTCCCTCAGAGTGCTCGGCTTCCAAAACTTAAAAGAAGCCAAGAGATCTCAAGCATCTGAGATTTAACAGTCTTGTGTGGTATGCCTGAATTGCCTACCCTCTTTAAGTCAAACCATAATCCCCCTTTAAAATCTTGACCGTAACAGAAAAAAAGGATTACATAAATGATAAAAACTATGGTGCTGATACAGGAAACCCTGGATCCACTTTTCAATTCATTCACTGACTCTCTGGAAAACATTAGGCACAATATTTCGTATCTATTTCTCCCGTTGTAAAGTAGCTTTTTATTAAGCTGTGTTGACGTGGTATCATAATGCTATAGTCTTCCTTCAGCAAACAGGAGTATGGCTCCTTCAGCTCAGTAGTTCTGAGCATCTCTCAGTGTTACTGTATCTATTATGCCTTTTAGGCCTCAGGGAGCTGTCCCACACAGTGCTGACAATGAAAACCCAATTCTTAAAATGAAGACATTTCCATTTGTGTACAGAGGCCATGCAATTACCATAAATAATTCGCTTAAGCAAACACCTACTGCCTTGAGTCATCTGTTCATCTCTACCCACACTTCACACCACACATAATGTCAAGGGCTCCAGGCCTAATAACAAACTCCTAGAAGCTAAGTATTTAATACCAAGTCTTCTGGGATGAATCTGGATAGAGGATTTTATATCACAATGATATAAAAAGGAGAATCCGAAACTGGGTTCATTTGCGTGTTATCCTCTGAGTGGGCAATTAACGTGAAACGGTCTTACTTTACTCACATCAAGGCTACCAAACTGCTTTTTCTGTTCTTTTCCAGAGACAGGCTCTCATTGTGCGGCCCAGACTGGAATGCTGTGGTGTGATCCTGGCCCACTGCAACCCCCGCCTCTCAGACTTAAGCAGTTCTCTTGCCTCAGCCTCCCAAGTAGCTGCGAATACAAATGTGCACGAACTAAATGCCAGCTAAATTTTATATTTTTTGTAGAGATGGGATTTCTCTATATTGCACATGCTGGTCTCAAACTCCTAGACTCCAGCGGTCTGCCCACCTCAGCCTCCCAACGTGCTGAGATTATAGGCATGAGCCAAAAAGCCTGGCCCCCAAATTGCTATTTTAAAAAAAAATTTTTTTTTGGAGTTTTGGTATTGTTGTGTAGGCTGGAATGCAATGGGGTGATCTTGGCTCACTGCAACCTCCACCTCCCGGGTTCAAGCAATTCTCCTGCCTCAGCCTCCCAAGTAACTGAGATTACAGGCACCTGCCACCACACCCAGCTAATTTTGTATTTTTAGTAGAGACAGGATTTCACCATGTTGGTCAGGCTGGTCACGAACTTCTGACCTCAGGTGATCCACCCACCTCAGCCTTCCAAAGTGCTGGGATTACAGGCATGAGCCACTGTGCCCGGCCCCAAATTGCTATTTGTAAACCCCTTTCCCATCTTTAATGACATCTTAAGGCAGATCTTATAATTTGGGGGGTGGTCACACTTTTGGTGATTATACTCTTGATCAATTTACATTTTTATTCTCAAATTCAATTTTGGTTTTATGTAAGTTCCTGCTTTGGTCAGGCAAAGCTGTTACTTATACTCTAAACAGGAAAAGCTGGGTTATAGTCTTTTACACATTCCTTTCTCTCTCTCCAGCCTCCAAGGCATCCTCCTCTCACCAGGAGCTGGTAGGGAGAGAAAGGCAAATGTCTCCCTGCGTAAGCGGCCACAGTGGAGTCTCTGGGTAATGCCGGGTGGGATGTCAGTTCTTCTGAGGATCTTATGGGAGCTCCGCACTGCACAGCTTCCCTGATATAGGTCTGGCTCAACCTCCCCCACCCACCCCTTGGCTCCCATAACCAAAAGCCAGCCACTTAGGGACAGTTCTAGCAAGATGGCTGAAGACCAACCACCATTCACAGTGTGCACTTCACCCTTGGAGATCATGCATATCCTTACCAAACTAAACAGGAGATACGTGGGCTGCTCTATGGGCAGCCCTCTCCTGCTGTTCTCCATTCTCTCCTCCCACCCCAGACAGGCACAGGGGAAGGCTGCAAGTCAGCCCAAGCAGTCACTCGACCAGAAAATCCAAAGCCAATGTTGCCTTCCTGCAGACACCCCAATCCTCACAGCACGTGTCTCTAGGAATTGTCGCTCTCATGTCCTCTAGAAAGCTGAAGAGACTTTCTCCTCCCCAGCCCTTCCCCAAAAATCTATGTAGATTATAAAAGGCTGGGAGTGGGGGTAGGGGTGGTAGATGGTGGCATAAGTTCAGTCCCATTAGAGCGAAGTGTTCAGAGCCTCTTGTTTTTATTTTTATTTATTTATTTTTAATTATTTATTTATTTTTAATTATTTATTTATTTATTTGGAGACAGAGCCTCCCTCTGTCACCCAGGCTAGAGTGCAGTGGTGCAATCAGCTTACCACAACCTCCACCTCCTGAGTTCAAGCGATTCTCCTGCTTCAGCCTTCTAAGCAGCCAGGATTGCAGGCGTGTGCCACTACACCCGGCTAATTTTCTTTGTATTTTTAGTAGAAACAGGGTTTCACCATATTGGCCATGCTGGTCTTGAACTCCTAACCTTGCAATCTGCCTGCCTTGGCCTCCCAAAGTACTGGGATTACAGGAGTGAGCCACTGTGCCGGCCTATTATTATTGTCATCATTATTTTTTTTGACAGAGTCTTGCTCTGTTGCCTAGGTTGGAGTGCAGTGGTGCGATGTCAGCTCACTACAATCTCCGCCTCCCAGGTTCAAGCAATTCTCTTGCCTCAACCTCCCTAGTAGCTGGATTATAGGCACTCGCCACCACGCCCGGCTAATTTTTGTATTTTTGTAGAAACAGGGTTTTACCATATTGGTAAGGCTGGTCCTCTAACTGCTGACCTCAGGTGATCCACCCATCTCTGCCTTTCAAATTGCTGGGATTATGGGTGTGAGCCACCGGGCCCAGCTATTCAAAGCCTCTTGTTTTAGCTGAAGCCCTACACACCTATTCTAAGACAGCAGAATACCAAAACATAGACACAGAAAAAAATTAAAAGACAGCAGAAGAGTAGAACTCAACTATCATAAACCTAATGGTAAAGAATCACCAATTCATCCAGACATTTAAAAATAATGGAAACACAGATATGATGAACTCTTAGAAACATGTTTTGTGTATTTGAAAGGTTTGATTCTCAGTGGCATACACAATACAATGTATCTCTTAATTCTACTTATTATTACATTGATCAAATCCTCAGCATCCTTATTTGATATCTGTTTATTTGACTTGTGATACACTGATGTGTCTAAGTACTACTTAAAATTGCGTGGTTTTGGCCAGGCGTGGTGACTCACACCTATAGTCCAAGTACTTTGGAAGTCCGAGGCAGGCAGATCACAAGGTCAGGAGTTCGAGACCAGCCTGCCCAATATGGTGAAACCCCATCTCTACCAAAAATACAAAAATTAGCCAAGCGTGGTGGTGGGCACCTGTAGTCCCAGCTACTTAGGAGGCTGAGGGAAAAGAATCACTTGAACCTAGGAGGCAGAGGTTGCAGTGAGCCGAGACTGTGCCACTGAACTCCAGCCTAGGCAACACAGCGAGACTATATATCAAAAAAAAAAAAAAAAAACTTGTGTGTTTTTGTTGATTTCTATGTTTCTGGTTGAAACATGATAAATTTTACTACTAGGTTATTTGATAAATAAAATTTTAATATTAAAACTTGTTTCTGTTAGGAAGATTATTTCAACTATATTTTATATGAACATTATTTTTAACTGTGAAATTCAAGGATACTTTAATAAACAAACCTTTAACTTGAAATAATTTTAAAATAATCATAGATCATTTTAGTTTCTTAGTATTTTTAAGCCTGTCTTAATTACTTTTGGACAAAAGCTTTATATTTGTTTCAAAATATATTGAAAAGATAGCAATAATATGTTAGCTTTCAAGTTTCCAAAATCTATCTTTAACTTATCTCAATTTACCTTTACAGCCGTCTCACCTAGTAAGACAAGTATTTTTACCTCCCTTTTAAACATGTAAACGTTAAAATACCAAAGGGTTTAAACGTTGTACCACAGGTACCAAATTAGGTTTGCTAAAAATGAGATCGAAAACTTTTCCTCTATCTCAAGATCCTAAAAAAAAAAAAGATAAAAGATAAAATAATGCACTTAATTAATCAAGTGAACTTTATGTAGAAGATAAAGCAACTTGGCCAGTATCCTTACATTAATGCTTAGATTCCAAAAGAGGTTGCAGTGTGGATCACAAGAAATAGTCTTTCATCTCCCAGGATTCTAACAGTATGGCACTATTAGATACATCCATAAAATTATTCTCTGTATTACTACACTAAATAATTTTAGAGAATAACAAACAGCTAACATTTGTACAACACACGGTAATTTTTTATATACAGCAACATTTTACCTCAAGTTATTGTCCCTATTTTAGAAATGATGAAAATAAACTTCTAAGCGATTAATTTACCAAAGTCACAAAGCTAGGAAAGGTCATGTTTGGGATTCAAACCCAGGTCTTCCCACTTTTAATCCTGCACTGTTTTCTTTTTTTTTTTTTACTTTTCTTTCTTTCTTTCTTTCTTTTTTTTTTTTTTTTTTGAGATGTGGTTTCTCTCTTGTTGCCCAGGCTGGAGTGCAATGGTGCTACCTCAGCTCACTGCAACCTCCACCTCCAGGGTTCAAGTGATTCCCCTGCCTCAGCCTCCCGAGTAGCTGGGATTACAGGCAGGATTACAGGCATGCAACACCATGCCCGGCTAATTTTGTATTTTCAGTACAGACAGAGTTTCACCATGTTGGCCAGGCTGGTCTCGAACTCCTGACCTCAAGTGATCTACCCGCCATGGCCTCCCAAAGTGCTGGAATTACAGGTGAGCCACCACACCCAGCCTCCTGCACTGCATCCACTGTGCTCCTACAGTGCTTAGCATGATGCCTGAAACAGGTGACCCTCTTTTTAGAATTTGCAAAGTATTTTCTTGTTTTTATTTCTTTATTAATTTTTTTCCCCCGACAGAGTCTTGCTGACACCCAGGCTGGAGTGCAGTGGTGCAATCATGGCTCCCTGCAGCCTCAATCTCCTGTGCTCAAGCAATCCTCACGCCTCACCCTCCGAAGTAACTAGGACTAGAAACTTCCACCACCAAACCCAGTTAATTTTTTTATTTTGTGTAGAGATGGAGTTTTGCCATGTTACCCAGGCTGGTCTCGAACTCCTGAGCTCAAGCAATCCACTCGCCCTGGCTTCCCAAATTGTTGGGATTACAGGCTTGAGCTACCACACCCAGCCAATTTGCAGTGTTCCCATGTATACCTTACGGCATTTGATTTTTCCAGTGGCCCTACAGATAAGATCAATATGATGTCTATTTTTAAAATGAGGAAATTGAAGCTCAAAAAAGGTTAACTCACTTGTCAAAGGTCTTCTAACTACAATGTAGCAGAGAGGGCACTTGAGCCACGCTTCTGAGTTCTACTGTAGTAGAAATTCACCCCTACTGTCCCACTGACCTTTCACATTTTACAGTTTGTCTTCTTCCTTTTGATGCAAGAAAACAACGAAATTAGGAGGGAAGATTTGCTGGGCACAGTGGGTCACGCCCATAATCCCAACACTTTGGGAGGGCCAGCTGGGTGGGCCACTTGAGGTCAGGAGTTGGAGACCAGCCTGGCCAAAAAATTAGCTGGGTGTGGTGGCAGGCACCTGTAATCCCAGCTACTCAAGAGGCTGAGACAGGAGAATCGCTTGAACACAGGAGACGGAGGTTGCGGTGAGCTGAGATCATGCCACTGCACTACAGCCTGGGCAACAGAGTGAGACTCCATCTCAAAAAAAGAAAAAAAATCAGAGGAGGAAAGATAAGCAAGTTAGACAAGTCCCTGACTCCCAAGAGTCCATGAACTTCACAATCCACATGAAAGCACCCACCTTTCCTGCTACTTGCCCAGGGGCATTAAGAGATGGCAAGAGATGAGGATGGGGAAAGAAAGGGGCAAAATAAGAGGTGAGCTATTTAAACACAAAAAACAAGGCACCACAGGAAAAGGGAGACCACTGCAGCGCTGGGCCCAGGAAGACTACCAATCTCTGTCACAAGAGTGCAGAAACGGAAATGCCTTGGCCGGAAGCAAAGACAGACCCGAAGCAAAATGAGATAGTGCTGTGGTTTGAACGTATGTCTTCCTCCAAAATTCATGTGCTGGAAATTAACCTCCAAGGTGATGTAATGTATTAAGAAGCAAGGTCCGGGCGCGGCGGCTCAAGCCTATAATCCCAGCACTTTAGGAGGCCAAGGTGGGGGGATCACCTGAGGTTGGGAGTTCCAGACCAGCCTGACCAACAAGGAGAAATCCTGTCTCTATTAAAAACACAAAAAAATTAGCTGGGCGTGGTGGCACATGCCTGTGATCCCAGCTACTTGGAGGCTGAGGCAGAAGAATCGCTTGAACCCAGGAGGCGGAGGTTAACTGAGCTGAGATCGTGCCATTGCACTCCAGCCAAGGGAACAGAGAGAGATTGCATCTCCAAAAATAAATAAAAATAAATAAAAAATAAAAGGGTTAGGTCTGAAGGTTCACATGATGAAGCTAATGAGTGGGTCAACACGTTCCTTTTGTTCCCCTTATGAAAGGAATAATACATTCAAATGTGGACACTGGTTGCCAGCAGTGGCTTAGGTCTATGAGGCAGAGGCTGATGAAATGAACGTATGCTGACTGAGTAGCTGGGATTATAGGCACCCACCACCGTGCCCGGCTGATTTCTATACTTTTAGTAGAGACAAGGTTTTAGTGGCCAGCCTGGTCTGGAAATTCTGACTTCATGTGATCCACCCACCTCAGCCTTCCAAAGTGCTGGAATTACAGGCGTGACCCACCACGCCCGGCCAGAACTTGAAAATCTTGCATGGGTGCAGGACACCACTCATCCTCCTGCTGAGATGGAGATGTGCCCAACAAGAAACAGCTAGATTGTGGTTCTCTACCCAAGACCTCTTTGGGTCATTTATTTTCTCCCTTTCAAACTAATTTTCAAAGGTGTGGGGAGGAGTGGGATAGGGTCTCCAGGTATCCATTCTTAGAGCACTTTGGTTTACAAAGCAAGATTTTCACCCTTCAATTAAGTGAATAGGCATTCCACATGGAGTACGTGATGTATCCAATCCCATTTCTTGGCCTCTACTGTTTTGTGTTAATGTCATTTTTAAGCCCTATTTGTCTTCCACACAATTTGAGAGTCACGGTAAGACCTTATGTGTCTCTGCTGCCCACATAGGATCATTTGTCTTTGACTTCAACGGAGTCAAAGTCAAGCCAGGCTTGTAATTCCAGCACTTTGGGAGGCTGGATCACTTGAGGTCAGGAGGTCGAGACCAGCCTGACCAACATAGTGAAACCCCGTCTCTACTAAAAACAGAAAAATTAGACAGGCGCAGTGGTGCATGCCTGTCATCTCAGCTATTAGGAAGGCTGAGGCAGAAGAATCGCTTGAATCTTGGAGGTAGAGGTTGCAGTGAACTGCACTCCAGCAAGAGCGACAGAGACTCCGTCACACACACATGCGCGCGCGCACACACACACACCTCAAAAAGTAGAGTCAAAATCACAATTACATGGTAGAGGGAAAGCAGGTTCTCTGCCCACATCATTACCCTTTCTATATCCTACTATAAATGAACTTTACGTGAGAACATCCAACAGAAATGAGAGGAGGTGGGGCCTAAGGCCCTGGTGCCTCAGCAGCATCTCCGGAACTCTTTCATTACGTGGCTAAGCTGGTGAGAGTGAATTACCAGAAATTCTGCGCAGAGTTCAGTACAAAAGCACTCTAAGACCAAACCACTTTTGCTAACCTGTGCTGCCCTCAATTGCATGAAACATAGATATGAAGAGTAAGGAAATTAAGGGAGGATATGTGTTCAGTAAAATTGCTGAATGACTGAAGTCTCATGTACAGTGCTTAACCACTTGCTAAGTTATCACCCAATTGCAAGTCCAAAGGATTTTGTCCAAGCGCAGAGCACTGGGGTGGTTTCACTAGAACGGAATGAAAGTAATGGTTAATGCCTCTCATGGTATACATTCACAAGACAGAATTCTCAAAAATATGGGCAGACTCTAGGCAGACTCTGAAAAGCCTGGGTTTTTTTTTGAGACAGACTCTTACTCTGTCGCCCAGGCTGGAGTGCAATGGCACAATCTTAGTTCACTGCAACCTCCACCTCCCAGGTTCATGAAATTCTCCTGCCTCAGCCTCTCAAGTAGCTGGGACTACAGGCATGCACCACCACACCTGGCTAATTTTTATATATATTTTTTAGTAGAAACAGAGTTTCGCCATATTGGCCAGGCTGGTCTTAAGCTCCTGACCTTGTGATCTGCCCACCTCAGCCTCCCAAAGTGCTGGGATTTACAAGCGTGAGCCACCATGCCCAGCCAAGCCTGAGGTTTTAAACCCTGAACCGATGTTAGAAAATACGTCATTTGTACTGATGGTGAAGAATGGGCAAGGAAGTGAAATGAGACTATTTCCAGAATATCACACTCTCAAATAGGCATCTGCTTGTGTGGGAGCTGTGATTCCCTCTCCCCTCCCCACTGTGCTCTAGTATTGTTTAAAAATGACAGTAAAAACAATAGCTCCACAGAAGTCATCCTCACAAGCCAAATGTCAAGGGAGGGCCAGCAACATTGGGGCAAAATTAAAAGGGATGGAGAGAGAAACAGTGCTGTGCCCCTTAGGCAGATAGAAGGCTTCATTAATGTCTGTGATGGAATCATGAACTGCAACAGTGAGGCATTTTTGCCTCTGGCCTTTTTAAAGTTTTTCCTTTTTTTAAGAATCAGGATCTCACTGTCGCCTAGGCTGGAGTGCCATGGTGCAATCAGTTCACTGTAGCCTCTAAGTCCTAGCTTCATGCGATCCTCCCACCTCAGCCTCCCCAAGTGCTGAAATTACAAATGTGAGCCACTGAGCCCACCCGCCTTTTGAAGATGTGTTTGAAAATATCCAGGAGAGCAACTCAGAAGCTACTGTTTTAAAACCTACCCATCTAGGCAGCTTTGTTTTCCATGCAGAAAGCCCAGGTTGGCCGATATACTTGGAGGCTTCCCGCATCCTGGGAGGCGGTTGAGATATTCCTTTTCTCCCCTTTTAACAACTGACAGACATTTTCCATCGTCTTCCTGGTGGCTGAGTTGCTGACGGAATTTTTCCCCCTCTTACAGTCCAATTTATGAAAATCAGCAGCTAGTTGGTAGCAGGGAAAGCAGCTCCAGGTGCTGGGGGAAAGAAGGCTCTCCATAATTAGCATTTTCCCATTGAAATGTCATCATATCCTTGAAATACTATAACTCAAGTGTCCTTAATTTTCCACAGATTTTTATTTTGCAATGTGAACAAGATCCTTAAGCTCAGAGGACAATCATTTCCCAGGAAGAAGACTAGTAACTCAGATGCACCATGCAACCACTTCTAAAACACCAGTACTTATACACACAGCCAGATTTGTAAACGTAATTCTAAGTTCAACAGAACAGACTCCTGCAAAGTGATGCAAAAGAAAAGGGTGTGTGCCCACGCCCAAAAACGCTGCAGAAGCACCCCAAGAATGAGTTCTGATGAGCAGGTGCTCCAGGCAGAGAAACGCTTCTAGTCAGAACAGTCCCGAGTTTCAAAAACGGATTTTAAAGATCAGTTTCTAGGTGCGTGTTTTTTGTTTTTTCCTTTTTCTTAGAGATGGGAGTTTTGCTCTTGTCGCCCAGGCTGGAGTTACAGTGGCACGATCTCGGCTCACTGCAGCCTCCGCCACCCGGGTTCAAGCAATTCTCCTGCCTCAGCCTCCTGAGTCACTGGAATCACAGGCGTCCAACAAGCCCAGCTAGTTTTTGTATTTTTAATAGAGACGGGGTTTCATCATGTTGGCCAGGCTGGTCTCTAACTACTGACCTCAGGTGATCTGCCCGCCTTGGCCTCCTTAAGTGCTGGGATTACGGGCATGAACCACCGCGCCTGGCCAAGGTATGCATGTTTTAAACATAGAAAAAGGGGCCAGGCATGGTGGCTCACACCTGTAATCCCAAGCACTTCATGAGGCCAAGGCAGGCGGATCACTTGAGTCCAGGAGTTCAAGAGCAGCTTGGCCAATATGGCAAAACCCCATCTCTACTGAAAATATAAAAATTAGCCAGGCGTGGTGGCAAACACCTGCAATCCCAGCTACTCTGGAGGCTGAGGTACAAGAATCGCTTGAACCCAGGAGGAGGAGTTTACAGTGAGCCAACATCATGCCATTGCAATCCAGCAAAGGTAACAGAGCAAGACTGTGTCTCAAAAAAAAAACAGACTTTCAACATTATTTTCCAAGATCTCTCTTCTCTCTCTCTCTCTCTCCATATATATATCCCCCCTTTTTTTGAGACAGTGTCTCGCTCTGTCGCTCAGGCTGGAGTGCAGTGGCATGATCTTGGCTCAATACAACCTCTGCCTCCTGGGTTCAAGCAAGCACGTCTGGCTAATTTTTGTATTTTTAATAGAGACAGAATTTCACCATGTTGGCTAGGCTAGGGTCTTGAACTCCTGACCTCAAGTGATCCACCTGCCTCGGACCCAAGTAATACACTTTGATGTAGCTTTTTGGTGCAAATATCAGATTATTCTTGTAATGAGACGGAAATATTTTGGACTGATCCTTAAAAACCCATACAATTTTTAGCCACTTTTTTAAAAACTACTCAAAAAGACATGCAACAAACAACAGCCCTTACCCTATACATTGCTTGCGCTGAGTACACTGCTTGCTAAATAAAATGAGTTGAGTACATTGCTTGCTAAATATAACCAGTGGTTACATTGTGATGAGATGCATCTGGTCAACCCCTTCATTTTATAGCTGGGATTCAGAGGAGTGGCCACCCCTAGCTAAGAAGTAGGAGAGCCAAGACTTGCTCATATTTCTTCTCTCTAAATCTATGCCCTTTCCATGGTTTGATACTTCCTGTGTGTCTCTGACATTTTTAATTTCTATTATGTGTAAGGTAGCTGGACGTTCTTTGCCCAACTGGCTAAGCAGCATTAGCTTGGTTTTTCACAAGCAAGCCTTATACACTCTTCTTCTAATGCACTTGTAGACTCTTTTTCAAATGTATTTGCATACTAATATGTATATTTGTTTTCCATTGGTGCATAACAAATTACCATAAACTTCCTGGCCGAGGCAAGAGGCATCTATTAGCTCACCGTTTTCTATTAGCTCAGCACATCATGACTGGGTTCTCTGCTCGGTTTGTCATAAGGCTGAAATCTAGATGTTGGACTGAGTTCCCATCTAGAGGCTCTAGAAGAAAAAACCCCTTCCAAGTTCACTCTTGTCATTAATAGAATGCAGTTCCTTGCATTTGTAGGACTGACATCGCCACTTCCTTGCTAGCTGTCAGC
This sequence comes from Cacajao melanocephalus, assembly GCA_963573385.1. Lineage (NCBI taxonomy): Eukaryota > Metazoa > Chordata > Mammalia > Primates > Pitheciidae > Cacajao > Cacajao melanocephalus. The sequence continues at coordinate 8,813 of CAUYLG010012492.1, read as the reverse complement.
TACTTAGGGCTGCCCACATTCCTTGCCAAACAGCCTCCTCCATCTTCAAGCTCACAAAGGTACATTTGAACTCCAGCTTCTCTTTCCTCAAGCAGCAGAGAGTTTTGTCAGCTCTTTGCTTTTAAAAGGGTGGTGTGATTAAGTCACACTCACCTGGATAATCTCCTGATCTTAAGGTCAATTATACCATAGAACATAACTAATCAAGGGAGTAAATTCATCACAGTCACAGTCCCGGGGATTACTCAAGATGTGTATACAATACAGGTCTGGGAGTGAATCACAGGGGTCATGTTAGAATTCTTCTTCCACACAATGCTAATAAAGGCATGCTTTATGTCCCCTGACTGCCAAATTAGAAAGCAGTTATTCTGTCTGAAGTAAGAATGATGTAGTTGCATGGACATGATTTAGAAAGACCTTTCACAGAAACAAGCACGTTCTATGGCTTGAAACTGGGAATGACAGAATGATACTTTCTACTTTTTAATATCATTATTATTGAGACTGAGTCTCGCTCTGTCGCCCAGGCTGGTATGCAATGGTGCGATCTTGGCTCACTGCATCCTCCACTGCCCGGGTTCAAGCAATTCCCTGCTTCAGCCTCCTGAGTAGCTGGGATTACAGGTGCCCGCCACCACGCCCAGCTAATTGTTGTATTTTAGTAGAGATGGGGTTTCACCATCTTGGCCAGGCTGGTCTTGAACTCCTGACCCACCCACCTGGGCCTCCTAAAGTGCTGGGATTACAGGCGTGAGCCACCATGCACTGCCCGATACTTTCCACTTTAATCAGGATAGCAATAGGGGTAGAAATCACAAAAACAGACAAAGGAGAATGATCTGGGGATGAGACTGAAACTACCCAGTGGCACAGTGGACGTGGGTTCTAAGGAAGCAGCTTTCACAACTGTGACATACAACACACTGGAAGAACGTACTCTATCAAGATAGACTGTGTCATCTATGTGCCTCGCCCTCCATCTTTGGGTTAAGAGGCATAAAGTACTAGTTTCCTTACAGCAGGAAGCACATCTACCAAATATCAAGGATAAGCACAACGCCCAGGACATACTTAGCGCTCCATAAACATTGATTCAAATGTACTTGAGGTCACCGGGGAAGGATGATACATGCTGATGATTCTGCTAAAGTAGTCAGTGTTCTCCCCTACCCCAACAATGAGCACTTAGCCAGAAAAAAGAGAAAACAGGATTGGAAACTTCCTTTTAAAGATGACTGCTACCTCAGTTCCCTTCATTTTGCCCCATGAAAAGACTCCACTGAAAGAAAACTAAAGGAATTTCTCATAAATCTACAAAAACAAGAAGTCTGAGATGATAGCAGCAATGGTATCACGAAAGCCAGAAAGCTGACTCATGGTAAGTAACTATCGTGATTTAGCAGGGATCCTAAATTAGCAGTGAAGAAGGCAGAACCATCTCCAGACTGACCAACACGGTGAAACCACGTCACTACTAAAAATACAAAAATTAGCTAGGTGTGGTGGGGCGTGTCTGCAGTCCCAGCTACTCGCGAGGCTGAGGCAGGAGAATCTCTTGAACCCAGGAGGTGGAGGTTGCAGTGAGCCGAGGTCGTGCCACTGCACTCCAGCCTGGACAACAGAGCAAGACTCAGTCTCAAAAAAAAAAAAAAAAAAAGAGAAAGAAAACAAAGCAGAACCATCCACAGGCTTCCAAGGACTTCCAAAGCAGTGATTCAGGTGGAGCTTTTGAGAAATGCAGGCTCTCGGGCCCCACCACAGACCCACTACATCAGAACATGCATGTAAACAAATCTCAGACATGTATATTCACTTTATTTTTTCATTTTTTTGGAGACAGGATCTCACTCTGTCACCTAGGCTAGAGTGCAATGAAGAAATCATTGCTCACTCCAGCCTCAAACTCCTGGGCTCAAGCGATCCTTCTCCTTCAGCTTCCTTGAGTAGCTAGGATTACAGGCTCATGCCACCACCCTGGCTAATTTTTCTTTTTTGGTAGAGATGGGATCTTGCTATGTTGCCCATGCTGGTCCGGAACTCCCGACCTCAAGCAATCCTCCAGCCAAAGCCTCCCAAAGCACTGGAGTTATTGGTGTAAGCCACTGCGCTGGCCCCATATTAAGTAGCACTCATTTTGTTCCCTTTTTCTTTTAGGACATCTATCAAATTTTCCTGTGTTCCAGAAATTCCAGATTCAAAGAAAGAGGAGAACAGTAATAGCAATTTGATTTACCAAGCGTTAGGAATCCAAATGAGAAAATGTCTGTACAGGAGACACACAAATACCACAAATTAGCAAATCTAACTGGATCCAGTTTTTGTGGGATATTTTTCTGACATTAAATGCAATAATTTTATTTATCATAAAGATTGTTTACATCTCTGATTTCTTTTAGATGTGAGGTAGTGACATACATATTTTTAATTTATATTGCATGTGTCAGCATATTGAAAATCAGCTCAAATGACCAATTTGTTTTATACAATGACAACCTGTGAGTTCTAAAAATCTGTATTGGAAGTACTCACTTTTATTGAAGTTTTTTTTTTTTTTTTTTTTTTTTTTTTTTTTTTGAGACAGAGTCTCACTCTGTTGCCAGGCTGGAGCACAGTGGCGTGATTTCGTCTCACTGCAACCTCCACCTCCTGGGTTCAAGCAACTCTCCTGCCTCAGCCTCCCAAGTAGCTGGGATTACAGGCATGCGCCACCACGCCCAGCTAATTTTTGTATTTTTTAGTAGAGACAGGGTTTCACTATGTTGGCCAGGATGCTCTCAATCTCTTGACCTCATGATCCGCCCACCTCGGCCTCCCAAAGTGCTGGGATTATAGGCGTGAGCCACCACATCTGGCCTCATTAAAGATTTCTTTAGAATTTTAATTGTGCGTGTGTGTGTGTATAAAACAGAAAATTTACCATTCTAGCCTTTTTTTTTTTTTTTTTTTTTTGAGACAGTCTCCCTCTATTGTCCAAGCTGGATGATGAAATGTTGAACCAACATTTCGGGGTATGGGCTCGATGGCTTATTTAGCTGACCTTACTTAGAATATGGTGTAATAGGTAGCACGGAGAGTTTTGAGTTCTCAGGTATAGGTTCAATTCCTATCGTTCTAGAAATAAGATATCGGCTCATGTTGCCTCTGTCTCCTGAGTTCAAGCAATTCTCCTGCCTCAGCCTCCCTAGTAGCTGGAATTAGAGGAGTGTGCCACCACGCCTGTATTTCAACCTTTTTTTTTTTTTGAGATGGAGTCTCCCTCTTTTGCCAGGCTGGAGTGCAGTGATGCAATCTCCGTGCACAGCAATCTACGCCTCCAGGGTTCAAGCGATTCTCCTGCCTCAGCCTCCCGAGTAGCTGGGACTACAGGCATACACCACCACGCCCAGCTATTTTATTTTATTTTATTTTATTTGTATTTTTAGTAGAGACAGGGGTTTGACAATATTGGCCAGTCTGGTCTCGAACTCCTCACCTCATGATCCACCCGCCTCGGCCTCCCAAAGTGCTGGGATTACAGGCGTGAGCCACTGCGCCCGGCCTCAATTTAGCCATTTTTAAGTGTGCAGTTCAGTGACATCAAGTACATTTGTTCACATTGTTTTTCTACCACCAGCAGCTCGCCACAGAACTCTACAATTTGCAAAACAAACTCTGTACCCATTAAACACTAACTCCATGCCTCCACCCCTGCCTCCAGGCAACCTCTAAGCTACTTTCTGTTTCTGTGAATTTGCCTATTCAAAAAAAATTTTTTTTTTTAGATGGAGTCTTGCTCTGTTGCCCTGGCTGGAGTGCAGTGGTGTGATCTCATCTCACTGCAACCTCTGCCTACAGGGGTCGAGCAATTCTCCTGCCTCAGCCTCCCAAGTACTTGGGATTACAGATGCCCACCACCATACTCGGCTAATTTTTGTATTTTTAGTAGAGACAGGGTTTCACCATGTTGGCCAGGATGGTCTCAAACTCCTGACCTCGTGATCCGCCTGCCTCGGCTTCCCAACGTGCTGGGACACCTGAGCCACCGTGCCCGGCCTGCCTATCCCAAAATATTTCATATTATTGGGATCATACCATATTTGTCCCTCATGTGTGGCTGATTTCAGTTAGCACCGTGTCCTCAGATCCATCCATGTTGTGTAGCATGTGTCAGAATGTCCATTTTTTTTTAAAGCTGAATAATCTGCCATTGTGTGTATATACAATATTGTGCTCATGCATTCATCTGTGGATGGACTCCTAGGTTGGTTCTACCTTTTGGCTTTTAGGTGGGTTTGTTCTTCCAACTTTTTTCCCCACATTTTAAAAAGCTGCCTCATTGAGATGATAGAAACTTTCATTTTGGCTTCAGGAAAAAAAGATACACCCTTTCTGGAAATACGGGCCTAAGAGTTAACTGCAAGAAGGAAGAGGAGGAGAATTATCATGCTTCTGAAATTACAGGTCCTTTAAGATCAAGGCAATAAAAACAACCACATTCACCTTCCATGATAACCCAAATCTTCTGTTTCCTAACGTGGCTGGACTACCCTCATAGTCGCAGAGGAATGAGAAAAAAAAAATCCTCTCATTACCTACCAGGAAAAAGAGTGGCGAGAAGGCCCATGTGAATTAGTGAAAGCACTGAATTACAGATTTTTAGAGCAAAGCAATTTCATTACTTGCAACCTATGGGAACCTAACAAATTGTCAGAGAAGCCCTAGGCTCCTCTTTTAATGAACACAGGAGAATCATATATAATCACCATATCAAGTGCTACTATAAAAATGGAGACTTCTAAAATACTTGAAGACACTTGAAAACAGTTTATACTCCAGGATTTTTGACAGACCGTCACCACCACCACCACCACCACCTTCACTAGGACAGTTATTACTTAGCTCCGAATTTGCAGCACTGAGAAAGCTTTACAAAGCAAAGATAAGCCTTAGCCCAATATTCAGGATGAATTGGTTTTACATAATTCAGAATTTAAAACTCTTTACCATGAACCCATTTAAATAGAAAACTGGATATACTCGAAGGAAAAATAAAAGCAGACTTACAACCGACCGGTATATGTAAACTAAGTCCAGATAAATACTTAGTTTATTTATTTGCAATCAGCAAAATTACTGAGAAAAGTAAAAAGGAGAGTAATAATTCCCATGACGCAAGACAAGCTTAGGGGAAAGACAAAAGCAGTAACATGACCAAACTCTTGTCAGAGGAATAAGTGATCAAAGACAAAGAGAAACTAGAAACCAATGAAGTATCAAAAACCCCAATAAAATCCCTCAAGCTTGATAATGTTTCACGCTGGAAGGTTGTGTATTATTCAGTTCCAATTCCCAACTTCAAAAGTCGAGTGAGAAAGACATGTCTGCAGCTTTGAATTAGTGAATGATCGCATATAAACAGCTTCGTCCTTTCTCTCTTGCATTTGTTTTCCCTGAACATTTAAAAACTGACAAGTGCTAGAATTCACCGAGATCATTACTTCCCACCTGGATTTGGTATCCTTAAAGGAGAAAAAAAAAAAATCCTTCAAATTTATGAATATTCTGCAAAGATGCAAATAAACCACAGCCATAACAATAAGCACAAAGAAAGTCCTCGGCCACCGCACCTCGGGTCTACAGATGTGGACAATTTTACATCTTAGAGAGACTGTGAGGGGTCTCATGTGTTAAAGAGGAAGAGGGCAGAGACCAGAGATGCTTAAAATCCAATTCCCATATCCTCGTGGCTCCATCTTGAGAGCTGTGTCATGAAAACTGGCCAGTTCTAAATCCACTTAGGTCTGCAAGCTGTGCTAACTTTGATGATATCAGGAGGACCAGGTCAAGGGAGAAAGTGAGCTATGTGAGCTACGGAAAAAAATGAAAGAGAATCATCAAGGGGGAAAAGAATGAAGTGAGAGCTAACAGATTGCCCTAATTATTTCTTATCCCTCTAATTTTTGTGTTTATTTAAAGGAGAAAAAATAAAGCACACAAGCGTGCTCAGAGATACTGATCATTCTGCTTAATGAGGCATATATTAAACATCTTTTAATTAACTAAAGAGTGGTATTAGTGCCTACCACATGTTGCAGAGATGAGAATAATCTTTAGAAGTTAAGTTGCTCACCCTCAGAGGGCTTGTATTCTGTTTAGAGACAAAACCCAATGTGCCTCTCCCTGTCCATAGCCACCTCCCCAGCTTCTTTTACACTCCAGAGTGTTCAGGCAAACATCCTAAAAGCATCTCATCTTGTCCTTCTGGGGCGAACAGGGTTGGTTATACAGCTGACGCTTAAACAATGGGGGTATAGGCCAGGAGCAGTGGCTCATGCTTGTAATCCCAGCACTTTGGGAGGACGAGGCAGGAGGATCATCTGAGGTCAGGAGTTCGAGACCAGCCTGGCCAATGTGGTGAAACCCTGTTTCTACTAAAAACATGAAAATTAGCCTGGCATGGTGGCGGGTGCCTGTAGTCCCAGCTACCTGGGAGGCTGAGGCCGGAGAATCACTTGAACCTGGGCAGCAGAGGTTACAGTGAGCCAAGACTGCACCATTGCCCTCCAGCCTGGGTGACAAGAGCGAAACTCCGTTTCAAAAACAAACAAAAAAAAACAAGGTGGGGGTGAGGGACACTGACCACCTCGCACAGTCAAAAAGCCACACGTAACTGTGACTCCCCAAAACCTTAACTACTGTTGATCAGAAGCCTTGCCAGTAAAATAGTTGATGAACTCATATTTTGTATCTCGTATGTATTACAGACCGCATTCTTACAGCTAGAAAAAAGAAAACTATATGAAAGTATATTTACTACTCTTTTTTTTTAGATGGAGTCCTGCTCTGTCACCCAGACTGGAGTGCAGTGGCGTGATCTTGGCTCACGGCAACTTCTGCCTCTTGGGTTCAAACGATTCTCCTGCCTCAGCCTCCTGAGTAGCTGGGATTACAGGTGCATGCCACCACACCTGGCTAATTTTTGTATCTTTAGTAGAGACGGGGTTTCACTATGTTGTCCAGGCTGGTCTCCAACTCCTGACCTTTGATCCGCCCACCTCAGCCTCCCAAAGTGCTAGGATTACAGTCGTGAGCCACCGCGCCCAGCCGATATTTACTACTATTTAAGTGAAAGGGCATCATTATAAAGGTCTTCATCCTTGGAGACTGAAACTTAAAAATCTTCACAGTGAGTAGGCAAAGAAAGTGGAAGAAGAGGGAGTGGTCTTGCTTTCTCAGGGGTGGCAAAGGAGGAAGAAAATCTGCCTGTAAGTGGGCCTTTGCCATTCAAACCAAGCTGTTGACGGTCAACCATACTATGAACTTCAGACACCTTCATCCTGCAAACAAAGGCACTGGCCACAGACTCAGCTCTCACCTGCAATCATCCTTTGCCTTCTTCATCATTTTGTAAGCATACCTTGTTGTTTCTTCCTTCCTGATCTTTGTACATTTTATTTTTTATCTTCCTAATCTCCCCTGTGGCCTTCCTACTCCTGGGAAAACCCCACACACCCTTCAGTATACCAGTTTAAAGATCACCTCCCGTCAAAGGCTTCTACAAACCCAGCTGTTATTTCTCCCTCCTCTACGTTCCTCTACTAATGATACCCAAAGGGCCACAATACATCGAACAAGTGGAGCTGTCATTCTGCTCAAGATCAATCTGTCCATGGGCCTGTCAGCAGAAGTGAGTTTTCTTTTGTATACTTCCATCACAAAATGTGATACCATGTGTTGTGCTCAAAAAAGTGCTTGCAGAATCCATTTCAAAACAAACCTCCAAAACGGTGTATTTTCTTGGCTCCGTGCTGGCAAAGCCTGGCCATCTTCTTGGTTCATAGCCTCCGTGGATCACCTTCTCCGCCTGCACATCCCCTTTTCATCCCCAGCATTTCTGATCTGTGGACAAAGGCTGGGCATTAAGAGATTCCAGAGTCTAGGTCAGGGAATCGATGTTGGTTTTGATTGTTTTTATTTTTGTCTTTTGGGGTCTTTCTGTGGTTGTTTATTTGCTTTTTAAAGTTACGGTCTCACTCACTGAAGCCTCAAATTTCTGGGCTCAACTGATCCTCCCACCTCAGCCTCCCAAATAGCTAGGATTACATGTGCACAAAACCACATTTAGCTAATTTGTTTTTTCATTTTTTTTTTTTTAGAGATGGGGTCATGCTATGTTGTCCAGGCTGGTCTTGAACCCCTGGCCTCAAGCATCCTCCTATCTTGACCTCCAAAAGTGCTGGTATTACAAACATGAGACACTGCATCCGGCTTTTTTTTTTTTTTTTTTTTGGTGACAGAGTCTTGTTTTGTCGCCCAGGCTGGAGTGCTGTGGCGCCATCTTGGCTCACTGCAACCTCTGCCTCCCAGGTTCAAGCAATTCTCTGCCTCAGCCCCCTGAGTAGCTGGGATTATAAGCGCCCGCCACCACACCCGGCTAATTTTTGTATTTTTAGTAGAGACAGCGTTTCACTATCTTGGACAGGCTCGTCTTGAACTCCTGACCGCATGATCCACCTGCCTCGGCCTTCCAAAGTGCTGGGATTACAGGCATGAGCCACCACACTGAGCCAGCCGGCCTTTTTTTTTTTGAGATAGGATCTCGCTGTGTCACCCAGGCTGGAGTACAGTGGCTCAGTCAAAGCTCACTGAAGCCTCTACCTCCCTGAGCTCAAGCAATCCTCCCACCTCAGCCTCCCAAGTAGCTGGGACTACAGGTGCACACCACCACACCTGACTAATTTTTGTATTTTGTGTAGGGACAGGGTTTTGCCATGTTGCGCAGAATGGTCTTCAACTCCTCAGCTCAAGCGATCCACCCACCTCAGCCTTCC
>CAUYLG010012491.1:0-29270 GCA_963573385.1 Cacajao melanocephalus | reverse complement strand
TTCCTCCACCACCGCCTGGCATTTAATCCCATGAATTAAATTTTGATATTTTCACAAATAATTAATTTTTTTTTTTTTTTTTTTTTTTTTTTTTAGCTGCAGGATCTCAGATTTTTCACTTTCTTTTCTCAATATAATCTTCCTTGATTATGTCAGTCACTTCTCTTCCAACCACTTCCGAAAGAATTCACTCTTCTGAGTATATCTCTAACTTCAATCCTCTTCCAAATTCCAACTGTACTTCCAACTGCCCACTGTTTGTCCAAGGCTTGTAAGCAAACGACCTCATAACAGAAAAATTATTCTGGAGAGCTTAATTATATTAGTCTGTTCTCAATTTGCTGTAAACAAACCACCTGAGACTGGATAATTTATGAAGAAATGAAGTTTAATTGACTCAGTTTCCCAGCCTATACAGGACACTTGGCTGGGAGGCCTCAGGAAACTCACAATTATGGCAGAAGGTGAAGGCGAAGCACTGATGTTTTACCACAGAAGAGCAGGAGAGAGCAAGCAAAGAAGGAAGCGCTACACACTTTTAAACAACTTGATCTCCTGAAAACTCACTCACTATCATGAAAGCCCCAAAGTGGAAATATGCCCCCCACAATCCAGTCATCTTCCACCAGGTCCCTCCCCCAACATTGCGAACTACAAGTCAACATGAGATTGGGGTGGGAATCCAGAGCCAAATCGTATCAGTAATCTGATAAAGTAAGTAGTGATTTTTCAAACTGCTAGAAAAAGCATAAATCAGAAAGGCTAAAATCAAGACAAGGGTTTGATGTAAGGGAGGTTTTCCATTGCTAAAGAAAACAGACCTCAGTTCTACAACTACAAGAAACTGATCTGTCAACAATCTGAATGAGCTAAAAGGAGATTCTTTTCAGAGCTTCCAGGTACCTTAGTCCTGCCAACACATACACTGCCACCTCGTGATACCCATATCAGAGAATGCAGTCCAATCCACATGGCTTTCTGACCTATAGAACTGTGAGCTGATAAGTGAGTATTGTTTTAAGCTGCTGAATTTATGGTAATTTTTTATGCAGCAACAGAAAACAAGTATAATACATTAAACCCAATTCTATCTAAATTTTAAAATAAATTCCAGAATGTATTTTTCATCATGTTTCTATGGATGTAAATAACCCCACAGTCCTTCCAGCATGGTAGCGGAGATTCACATCTCTGTTGCTCCAAACATTCATAAAATTAGTAATTTAATTTTATTCTAGAACCATAGAATCTATGTCATCTGCATCTCACTTTCCACTCTATTCTCTTTACCATGATGCCTTTAAAATCCACCCTATCTGCTACTTGGTGCAATAAAACAGTTTTCTTATTTTCATTTGATCTGTACCACACTGACAATAGAAATCTCCTAACAACATGCTTTAACCATGTTGGCCTCTTCTTTGGAAAGACAGTGACAAATAATAAAATGAATGTCATGCCTCAGTTCTTTATTATGGCATTCACTAACAACCCACCATATTTTGGGATCTAAGCAACTTTTTAATCATATTAAAAAGCATATTTTCCCTGAATTCTCTATATATTTCCACTTATATAACGTTCCTGGAAATAAAAACCTTTTATGCCTGAATAAACCTTTCCATATGTGGAGAAAACGTAATAATTACATGAAACATATCACTTAACTTTGTACCTTTATTGCTCATATGAAATTCAGTAAATGTTTGGTCAATAATACGGTTTGAAGTGTGACCCCTCCAAATCTCATGTTGAAATGTGGCTGCAAATGTTGGAGATGGCCTCAAGATGTTTGGCTCATGGGGGTGCATCCCTCATGAGTGGCTTGCTGCTCTCCTCTTGGTACTGAGTGCATTCTCACTCTATTAGTTCATGTCAGAGCTAGTTGTTTAAAAGAACCTGAAACTTCCTCCTTTTTCTTACTTTTTCTCTCATCATGTGATATACCTGCTTCCCCTTCATTCTCCATGGGGTAAAAGCTTCCTGAGGCTTCACCAGAAGCTGAGCAGATGGTAGTGCCATGCTTGTACAAATAAATATCTTTACTTTATAAATTACCCAGCCTTGGGTATTTCTTTATAGCAATGCAAAATGAACTAATACACTTAATGAGTAAATGAATTCAGACTCTCCTTGTTCTTCCTGAAGAGAGGAGTTTCCTTCAATGCATTCCTAGGGCACTTTATACTTTTCACATACAGCATGTGACACAATAAAATCTCTATTTCTGATACCTTCTTTACTCACTGTAAGAATCAGAGAAGGGTGTCTTACCGTTCTCTGTATTCCTCAGTAAATCCTACAGGAGGTAATATCTAATAGGGTTTGTTTCATGTTTTTGAAATAAATGAATATAGTTAAGCAATTTAAACTCTATGTGAGAATTCTCCTTGCATTCACAACTGATATTCCAGGTACTGATCACCCCTGCCATCTAAATAAGGCCCCATGAGTTCTTATTTGTGGTTCTCAATGAATTCTCTTCTAATTAATATGTGTGTGCCTGAGGACATTCTGGTGGCCAGGAAGCAGCTTTGATCAACCTGTATACTTGGGGGAATTTCCGAGGTTCGTTTTCTCAGCTTCCCTTGCACCTAGAGTAAAGACATTTGACTTAAATTTTCCCCAACAGAAAGCCAAACACAAGACTATGGTTCTAGAGAGAAGAAGCCATTTCTATGCCAAACTGATTTTCTGACAAAGCTAGTGTCAGAGCCAGCTGGTCTTCCCAGGGCACCCTGGGGAACTTGGTACACAGTGCCAGAATCACATAGCACTGCTATACCCACTGCGGTATAGTGGGTATAGCAGTGCTGGCTTCTCAGTGAAGTACAGCAGTGGGTATGGCAGTTCTGGCTTCACTGAGAAGCTCTGGGGGATGTAGGTGATGTTCTTGCTGGTGGCACTTCAAATCTGATTGTAGCTGTCCAGAAACTTCAGTAAAAAAAGTCCCTTAAGTAAGTCCCTTTCTGTTTGAATAGCTAGTGTTGTGATTATTCACAACTAGAATTCTGAGTGATGAATACCTAAGAGTAGAAAAATACAGTTATTAAAAAAGAATAGATCATACTAGTTACTAATAATTCCAAATGCATTTTCTACTATTCAGAATTAGAACACTGATTCCATATTCATAAATGTAGTATGTTACTATGGTAATATTATATTTTATCATACTTTTTTATTTAACAGATTTTCTTAGGTCTCATAACTACTCTTAAATGGAAATTATGATATACCAGGAACTATACTAAATTTTATCCACTGCTAAACTCATTTAATCTTGAAAATGTCTCTGTGTGATACATACAATTATCAAAGTGATCCCACTTTTAAAAGTGAGGAGATAGAGGTCCAGAAATTTAGGTAATTTGCACAAAAATCACACAACAAGTTAGTAGCAGAGAAAAGTTCAGACTTAGGTAATTAGGCTAAAATCTCACACTCTTAACCACTATGGTAATTTTGTGTGGAGGAGTCAGCTGCATTTAGTCATACCCTTGCAGAGTTATGAAGTATAGTTACAATATTTTCACTTGTTGTCTTCTGATATCTTTGAAAATCATTAATCTTAGTGCTACTCAAGCTCTTGGGAAGTGTTCTTATTTGAATATGCATGTAGTCAAGTATAAAACAATACAACAATTCAGAAGATACTAAACTCAAATGTGCATAAAAACACTTTGGATGCAAGTTGTCTTTCAACCAACAAACATTTATTGACACATATTCTATGCTGGACATGATATTAGATGCTGTGTATACAAATAAAAATGGAATACAATAATGTCTTTAAGGAGATGCCACCTAGGGAACGACATTAACAGGTAAGCAAACAAGAATATTTTAATATAAGATGGGTTACCATAGATTTTATGGTAAGGCTATGGAAACTCATTTTTAGTCAAGGGAAGGTTGCCAGATTCTAGAGACTTCCTTTTCTATTTCACTTAAAAAAGAAAGCAACTCAAAGGAATTGGTCTAAAACAAATAATTCACACGAGGAGAGGTAAGTTCTAATCATAGTAAACACAGTCTGGACACATTGCATATCACCATTTCCATTACATCAATTCAAGTGACGTGGTTCATATGAATCCCAAAAATAATTAATAAAAATGAAAGGATTAGTTTGTATGAAAGAGTATATTTATTTATACTCTCCACCGCCTAAAATACAATTTAGCTCACATAATATACTCAAAAATATTTTCTTGCAGCTGTTCAAATATGAAAAAATGACTAGAATAGGTTGAAGGCTTTCTGGGACTCTTAGTTGAGTTTGAAAAGTTGGGTAATTATAATTTTCTTTTTGCCAGAAATCTCCATGAGGGCAATGACAATGTAATTTGTTCATGAATATGAATGTACCAAAAATAATATCTGCCCATAAAATATAAATAAAACTTATTGTATTAATTACATTGTCAGCTGTTAATCAGAAATATTTCATGTCGTAATTGCACTTGAGGGAAGTGCTAAATTATGGACCAAGCACAGTGTCTTCTGCCTATAATTCCAACATTTTGGAAGCTGAGGCAGAAGACTGCTTGAGCCGAGTTCGAGACTATCCTGGGCAACATGGCAAAACCCCATCTCTACTAATAATACCAAAAAATACAGCTGGGTGTTGATGGTGCACACCTGTAATCCCAGCTACCAAAAGGCTAAGGCATGAGGATTGTTTGAACCCAGAAGGTGGAGGCTACAGTGAGAGAAGATCACACCACTGCACTCCAGCCTAGTTAACAGAACCATACCCTGTGTCAAAAATGAGGAAAAAGTGCTAAATTTTGTCAGATTGTGTCTGTTTCAGACACTGCCATAAAAACTATCTTTTTTTTTTTTTTTTTTCGAGACAAGGTCTGGCTCTATCACCTAGGCTGGAATGCAGCGGCATGATCACTGCTTACTGCAGCCTCTGCTTCCCCAGCTCAAGTGATCCTTGTACCTCTGCCTCCAAAAGTTACTGGGACTGCAGGCATATGCTATGATATCTGGCTAATTATTGTATTTTTAGTAGAGACAGTTTTTGCCATGTTACCCTGGCTGGACTCAAACTCCTAGGCTCAAGTGATCCTCCCGCCTCAGCCTTCCAAAATTCTGGGATTACAGCTGTGAGCCACCACACCCACCAAAAATATCAATTTAATTGTCATATGAATTGCTTCAGTGTGGCAAAAATGGTTAAGACAATATAAATAAAAGATTTAAGGTTGTGATAACTCATGTAACAAATGTATACCTAGTTATACCTGAAATATTTTTGAACAATTCTTATCTCTATCTTGTCAACAGTGACAGAGAAAGAGACGATAAATAGCAATGAACAAACAAGTACATTTTGAATGCTGCAGCCCAGCCAGGATGTATCTTAGTGAGAACTAAACCTTCCTTTTTGTAAATCACTTAGATTTCAGGTGTAGTTTGTTCTGCAGGATAATTTAGCTTTTTTTTTTTTTCTATCTCTGATGCCATTATGGAATATAGTAATTCTACAGAAATGTCTGTTTAATCTGCTTTCTTTCCTTATACCATGCTTTACTTTAATCCATCAACATTTTTCACTTGAAATAGCTGTTAGTGGTCTTCTGCTAACAACTTTGTCCTAATTCAGTTCATCCTTCATAAGGCATACTTGGTTATTACTGAAATAGTCTGATTATGCTATTTCCATGTTTAAAATCTCCTATGAATTATAGGTACCTCCAAGACAAAATACAAATTTATCAGACAGTCCTACATGGTATCAAGGTCTCCTGCCACCTCCCATATTATCCCTTCTCCATCACCTTGGAACACCCTTTCTCCTTGTTCTTCGGTAATTCCATGCTTTGCACATATGCCACTTGGTCTGTTGAGAGCACATTTCCATCCTGTATACCTCAACAATCCCAACAGAAAACTAGTAAGTTTTTTTTTTAATTGAGTTTTTTGCTTTTGTTGCCAAGGCTGGAGTGTAGAGGCACAATCTTGGCTCACTGCAACCTCCACCTCCTGGGTTCAAGTGATTCTCCTGCCTCAACCTCCCAAGTAGCTGGGATTAGAAGCACAAGCCACCACTCCCAGCTAATTTTTGTATTTTTAGTAGAGACAAGGTTTCTCCATGTTGGGCAGGTTGGTCTTAAACTCCTGACCTTAGACGATTTGCCTGCCTCGGCCTCCCAAAGTACTGGGAATACAGGTGTGAGTCATCGTCCCCAGCCATCTAAGATTTTTCTTAAAGGTGAAACTGGCCTACCTTTTTCCAGTGCAATCAAAATCATATGTACTAAAAAGAATGTTTGCTTAATGAGAGCTTCACTTGCCTCTGAGCTCTGCTTGAAGTACATTACATGTATTAACTCAAGTAATCCCCACAAAGTGAATAATGTAGTCAGCATTATTATCTCCATGGTAGAGATGAGGAAATTGATTTTCAGTGAAATCAATAAGGTTTTCTAAGGTTATTCAGCTTTAAGTGGCCAAGCTATGTTTCTAATTTGGGAAGTCAAAGTCGACCCTCTAAGTCCCTACACTGTTGCATCACTTTGTTAATTATAGAACTGTGTTTCAGAAGCTAGATCTCCTTCACCTTCATATCTTGATCTACAATAGCTCCTTGCTCCTAGTTAGCACTCAAATATTTGCTGAGTGAATGTATAATGAATGACGAAACCATAGGGAACACATGACTCTCTCTCTTCCTCTCTCTAAAACTGGATAATAAAGTTGTCCTTACAAATTTTTGATGACTTTTTGTAATATAAATTAATGAAAGCATATGACCAATCTATAAATAAGTCCACCAACTAATTTAAAACAATAGAGAATTAGCAATCAGCATTTTTGAAGCTTCTAATGCATTGTTCCTCAATAAAATTGAAACCATCCCTATAAACTTTATAAAATTAACCAATGAAGAAGGGAGGGAGAGAAATGAAAATAATCCAAGATTGCCACACATTCAGCATTAATCATTGCTTAGCTTGCCCTCTGACCCACTCCTTCATGGTTGTTTGTTGCCTATTATCCAGAATCATGTGGATACCATCATAAGATTATAGTTTCCTCCTAATCACTCTATGGAAATATCTCAAACATTGTGAAATGTGAGGTTTTCTATTTGAGATATTATTTCATGATCCTACATACTGGTGGAATTACTGATACCAGCTGGTCTGAAGTACCCCAGAAGAAGCTGACAAAAAATTCAGTTTCCACATCCAGATGATTTTGTCACTCTTACCCTAACCAATCAACAACCCCGATTTTACAGCCCCCCCCAACCCTCCACAGTCACCTTAAAAACTCCAGCCCTTAAAAACTCCTCAAGGAGATGGATGTGAGGATCCTCTGTGTCCTCGCTCAGCTGCCCTATAATCATTAAAGTATTTCTCTGTTGCAAACCCTGCTGTCTCAGTGTGTTTGTCTGTTACTGCACAGTGACTGTACAAATCTGGTGGTCCTGTGACACCATCTCCCTCCCTGCAACTTGGAAGTAACGAACATTCTTCACTTTCAATAAAGTATGCCATTCTTTTTCTTTATGGTTTTATCACATATGCATATATTCCTAAAGCATATTTGTTTGTTTTACCTTTTTTGGGATTTTATGTAAGTGAAATCACATTGTATGTATTCTTCTGTGACTTATTTTAATCAACATTATGATTTTTTGTTTCATGTATGTTTATTTGTAGTGTATTCCCTTTGAATTTCAAATTGTATTTCATTATATAATATGTAGTTTACTCTTCTAACAGCGATGATGCTCATGGACATTCAGGTTGTTTTCATTTTGGGGTTATTATACAATACACAGTGTTTCTCTGCATATTTTTAATACACATCTTCCCATAAACATGTGCAGGCATTTTTCTGGGATATCTTCCTATCTGAAATTGCTGGGACATAAGGTGTGAACATGCAGAACTTTATCAAGTAATAGCTAGAATCCATATGATTTTGTTTGCAGACAACCCTCAGGCTGCCAGAACCCATCTTGCCTGAATATAGGGTAGCTGGGAAATCAGGAAATTTGACCCATGTCTAATAGATTTAGGCATTAAAAAAACTCCAGCTTCTAGCCCTGTTTCAGACAGCTCTGACATGTGACTTAAGAGCTTCCCTGTGAGATCTGAGCCAAGGTTACCTTCCATGATATTGGCACATTGATTTTACTTCTCCATCCCACTTCACACTTTCTTGCTAGTTTTCCCCAAGAACACATTCATTCATGTGTACATGTGAATCCTCATCTTAACAATAACATGTTCTGTACTTTTAATGTTGTGTACCGTGAATGTTGATTTGCGAGGTCAGAGTATACTGTGGGGAATACTAAGTAAACTCAGAGCCAAGAAGGGAGTCATAGAATTAGCATAGTGTTGACAAAATGTTGATATACAGAACTGAATTGTTTAAAATGCCATCGACATAGTTGATCCTTATTTTAAACATTTACTAATTATATTCTAGTTCTTTACAAAGCCATATAATGTAGAGACTGTTCTTTATCATGATATTTCTATTTTATTATCTATGTTCAGTTTTAGGGAAGACTAGTTATATTCATATACTTACATTATGCCTGTGATTAGCATTTTTTCTTTAAAATTTTCACTGAAAATGCTTCAAAGGCAATGGGTGCCCTTGCTTTCTATTTTCTCTGACTACTTTGTCTCTAGCATATAAAGCTGCAGGTCATATTCAGAGATGCTGCATCTTAGAACAAAACTTGATGAATATATAAGGCAGTGCATAATTGGTATTAAAAGCACAATATATTAAATTATTTAGAATAGGTATATTCAGAGATCAAATTTTATTTTTGCTTTATACACGTGAAAATGGTGTTTGGAGTCGATTTTGTCTACTTTGAAGTACTTATTTTTCTGGATGAATAATTGATATAATACATCATGCCTCTTGAGGTTTATTCTGACAGCTTTGGAGCATTGATATTATAGTTAGTACCTCATTATGAAAAAACACAGTTAGAAAGGCCTTAGTTTTTTAATCCTGGCTTCACTACATACAACTGACACATTGGGAAAGTTATTAATTTGTATTTAAATCTCTACCTCTGCAAATTTATACATACCCCCATGTCTACTAATACTTTAATCTCCACTTTGGGACTTTTAATCAGAACTGATATCCTTTAGGGTCATGTTATTTATGACACTGATATGTTTCAGTAGAGAAATAATTGAATAATTTTTATTTTTAATGAGATATATTATCCTTGCTAAAGAATGCATTCTCTTGTAATTATCAAATAATGTCTTCCTATCAACTTCTAATCATCAGTCCCTCTAAATGTAACAGAAATTATGCATATGCAACAATTTGAATAGACATTTTTACTGTGATAATAAACAGAAGGTTGCATATAATGTTCAGATATGTGGATATTATAGGATATAATATTATTTCTACATAGTTATAGAGTTTAGACAATGCCAGAGTAATTAATCCAGGTCCATATTGCTGAAACTAAGTGCATGAAACACACTATCCAAGGGCATTTAGCACACTCTACACAGGCAGAAAATGTCTAATGCTTTGAGTCAATCTGATTCCATCTAAAGGGATCTGCTTTCAGCTGTCCAAATCAATGAATACCAGCTTCTTACCCTCAACAGCAGTGGCAGCTGTCTCTAGAACCAGGTGAAAGAGACTGGCTGAACATACTCCAACACAATCTCAGGAAACATCAGTTTATAACATGTTCTGGAAAAGTAAGACATATCCTAGAGTCCTGTCTTCTTCAACAATAAACAAAATGCCTTAACTGAAAGCAATTTGTGTGTGTGTGGGGGGGGTATGTGTGTGGCGGGGGGTATGTGTGTTTAGATGGAGTCTTGCTCTGTCACCAGGCTGGAGGGCAGTGGCAAAAGCAGTTTTCTTTTACAGTCCCTAGAGCTGTGCTCCACATACTTCCTACTCTTCATTAACTCTAACACATACTTCTGGACACCTCTTACGCTGTTTAATCCCATGCTGAGCCAGGGACCGCACTTGGTCTCTGGCTCCCACAGCTGCCCAAAGGCTGGACCTAGTGCTGAATGCTGCATCTCAGACATCCAGAGGGAACCCCCAAGCCCTGGGCTTTGCTGAAGGTTTTCCAGTGCCAAAGAACAGCTACCCCATTCTTGTCTCTGCCATTGTTGCTTTTCCTGATAAAATGAGACTGCCCTGCAAATTGACGTTAAGCACATAGCCTCCTTCTGACACCCCAGTTATTATAATTCTGTCACCCCTCTGCCATCACCAAGCTATAAATGAATTCTGACTCTCCCCAATGATTAATGCCACTGCATATGATTATGCCCTGCACATCCCCAGGGTCACCATTCCCACAGGCTCAGGTGTCAATAGCTGTGGCTCCCGAGACCTGTCATGTTGCTAGAAGGGCTAACACATGTCTCAGAGACTGCAGATCTAAATGTGCTATTTTACTTTAAACAATTTAAATGTATATTTTAAAACTGATGATTAATTCATTTATTGGAGAATATTTTAGATATTTTGGGAGAAATTTGACTACACGCTTCTAGTATTTAAACCATATTGTTAAATCTAAATGCAGAGTATTTAGTATTAAGTATTTCTGATAGAAACTTAGCTTCTGAATCAAGATGTGCTATAAATGTAAAATACACACCAGATTTTGAAACCTTAGTATGAAAAATGTAAAATAGTAAATTGAGCATTTTATATTGATTATATATTAAAATGACAATATTTTAATACTTTAGGTTAAATAAAACATAAAAAATGTATTTCACCTGTTTCTTCTTAGTTTTTTTCATGCAGATATTGCATAATGGAAAATTACATATATGGCTCACCACATATTTTTTAAGACAGTGCTAACACAGACTACAACATGTTCTGAAGGCAAAGTAAACCATAAATATTTGTTAAATTATTGACAAATAATTTCAAAAGAAACCCAATAATTATTTTCATCGAGTAAGACAAGTACCTATTTTCTTCTGATTTATACTCAGATGCCACCTGAACCATGTGGAGATTTATGGCTGGGGACACTCACTGATGTCCTTCAGACAAACAATGCCTTGTGTCCTAAGAGTCCCTGAAAAGCTCCCTGGAACTTGGCAGATGTTTTAACCCCATATGGAAATGGATCTTTAGTGGTGGTATGTGCTCAGCTCGATGTATGCTTCTTAAATGCCTGGTTCCCTCATCTTCTATAATCTGAGCAGCATTTCAAGTCTGATTTTGATACTTAGTCTTGTCAATTAGGCCTTTCCAGGTCCTGACCTGAATTACTGTACATTACAACTATATACAAGGGCCATGGAGGAAGGGATCAATGTTGATATCTTGGTCTGTATTTCAACTCTAATAGAATTGATCTTAGCCTATTTGTTTAGATTGCTTTTTTGACAAGACACAGCCAAAAGTACTAGGTCAGCTTTGTTTAATTCATGTCATTTTGCCTAAAATGTATAGTTTAGTTTTACATGTAGCAGACAGGGTGTTTCCCCCCCTCCCTTTTCTTTTAGCTTTTTTTTCTTTTTTTTTTTTAGATATAAGATGTCATATAATAAAGAAAAGGAAAAAGAAAGATTGCAATGTTCTCTCCCAGCCTGAATAACTCAGAGTTACATAAGTGCTATGAATAATGAATGTCTAATTGAGGTGCCTGAAATATGAATAACTGTACCATTCCATACTGCAGTGAGATGTAGAATTCTCATTTGGCAACAGGGTTTTTATTTCCCCATTTCTGCCTTTCTGTTATTCCCACAGTTGAGTATGAGGTCACACAGATAACACTTCTAAAGAAATCAACCACGCTTTTTTCTATTCCAACTAAGCCAGCCAAACAAAGAAAAAAAATAGTAGGGGGATTCCCAAGAGTTGAGAACAAAGGAACTTAAAATCTAGATTAATCCAATAAACAGAAGAAAAATCACAGGGCTTTAGATCTCAGGCTCAGTGAGAAGTCTATTTGAATTTAAATTGTTGGTGTTCCAGAAGCTGATTAACGTATATCCAGCTGTTGACAAAACATCCTGCCTATTTATCACTCCTTAGTGAACCCTTGCCATATCACTGATAAATTGCTAAGGAGAACTGATTATTTTCAAATGTATGTCATATCAGTAGAAAGAAAAGTTACAAAGAGCTCACAATAAATTAAACTGAAGCTGTAACAAAGGATCAGCCTTCTTTATCTCTGTCATAACCACTGACTGTTTTCTTTCCCAGTGCTACAAGGAGCATAGTGAGTTCTGGTTGGCATCTCTGGGTCTGTCTACCTAAACTTCTCCTCACTTGGAATCACAGGATGCTAAATTAAGATTGAGGTACCCAAAGCCTGTCTCCAGACCCCTGCATAGAATTCACTGACCAAATCACGAAGATAAGGTAGTCTTTTGCTGACGTTGCATCATTTGGACATGTCCAATGAACATCCCTAAAAATGGGGCACCTATGTGTTTCCTCCCAAGTCCTGATGGCCACAAGAGCCTAAAACTCATACCTGGGGAGGATTTTAGGCTGCACTGAGGTTACCTAGCCTCTCTCTCTTCCTTATGACTGATGCCTAGTTAGTGCTATTTCTTTGGGGACAAAACCAGCAAACACAGTTTGCTGTACAAAATACCAATATTTGGTTTCAGAGTTCTCATTTGAATTGTTGATATTCAAATACAGGGTTTTGAATTAAAAACCAAGAGAATTTTGTGCTTCTTTGAAATTTTCTTTAGAAAATTATTTTTCCATCATCAATGATTGCCTAAAATGATATATGGAGAAGATAGATATTAACTTTGAAAGATTTGGTCAAATGAGTCTTTGCTTCACTTTATTCAATACTTGATATAAAGAAGTTTGGGAGAATAAAAGGGAAACAATTCCCTTGGGAGTCTCTAGTTTTCCAGGAAGTACGGTCATTCTACTAAACAATAACAAAATGAAAGGCAAAATGTAACAATGCTGAGTCCTTTATTTGAAAGGGAAGAAAGCATTCAGTGATTGACAATGATCATACAGTGGGATATTGTTATTGATGCCAGATTGTTCTCATCTCACGCTAAACGTAGATCCAGTTTATGGCATGTCTAGTAGACCTCAGATACTTTCCATTTTGTGGTTGAGGTTTACTCCTGTTATTCATTTTCTTTTACTTTCCACTGACTTGCTGCTCTTTCCCATGTGTGTTTTGAATATTAAGAGTGTTAGTGACTTTAAAAATGTGGCTTCTGTCAGATTCTAGAAGAATCTGCACATCAGTAGTTTTTTCTTATTTAAATTATTTTCTGAGAGAGAGAATGTGGGTCTCATTGTTCTGTTCAAATCTTTACTGGTTCTCACATATATAATATTTAACATATGGTTTTGTCTTTCCTTTGCCTATCACCTTACATAATACAAATTGAAAAACTAGACTAAATTGATTTGATTCTCGATAGCCTTTTACTGTAGGGAAAAAAAAGATACACTTTTAACAAATACATCATTATGTGAAAGTATTTAAAATAACATATTTTACTTTGAGATTATTTAAAACATAGATTTAAAAGCATGCAAATAAATCACAAAGGCATTCTCAATGAAAATATCTGCTCAATATATGCCTCTGAGAAATGAAAGAGAAATATGTCTTTCTGGGTTCTAAAACACCAGTGAGAAAACTTTAGTTACACCCTATAACAAACTCAAATAATATTCCAATTTTTCCAAAAGAAAAGTTCTCACAAAGTCAGGGAAGACATACGGAGAACGGAATAGTGAATGATTTTGAAGTCAAGCAGACTTCATTTCAAATACTAAAATCTGGTTTCTGTTAGCTGTGACCTCAGGCAAGAATCTAAACTTTCTGGAATCTCAGTGTTACTATTCATAAAACTGAGTTTTGTAACTTCTGAATTTCTTCCTCGGGTTTTGTAAGGATCAGATAAAATACTACGTACATAGAAGCATTTACTTCTACATTTGTGAGTGTCAACTCTGTCCTTAGCACCGTCCTAGACGTCAAGAATTCACAGATACTTGAGGCACAGGTCATGTTCTCAGGTGACACCCACCCAGTCTCTTGGGGTCAGACAAATAAGTCTACAATACGATACTTCATTATAAGTTCTGAGAGAGAAAAGACAAAAAAGAAAAAAATGGATCTCTTGAAATGACCAAAAAGAAATATTTTGTCTGCCATCAGTAATGACTTTTGAGGAAGCCGACAAGTCACTACCAAAGGACAGGAAACTAAAACATGAGAATGCTGTTTATGAAGACTGATCTGTCTAATAATAATTTTTAAAAAACCCTGGAGACCAATGGGAACTGCTTATAACTTATTACTCTTTGAATGTGAATATAGGTGTGTGGAAGATTTGGGAATATAAACATGGTGGGTGCAGCGGTAACACCCTTTGCTATCTTGGCCTTCTTGGGACTTGTTTGCTGTGGACCGCCAGCCCTTCAACAGTAAAGAAGTCATCATTTCTGTTTATCATCCTCTTGTAGGAAGAAATGTAATAATTCTCCTCTGGGAATCCTATATGATCCTATGAGAATGCATGACCTTACAAAATGCAAGAAGAGTCTCCACTAATCCCTACGACTCTCTCGTACCATAGAGGCCTATAATCTCAGAAGCATGGGATTTTAACTTCCACTCTCTAGAGCACTCAGGGAGGGATAATAAAGAAGTCAACAATACTTTTTAATCGCCTTAAGAGCACATCTTTATAAGGCTTATTTGGTGGTCTAAGCAGAGGGTTGAAAACAAAAACAAAACAAAACAAACAAAACCCAATTCATTATCCATCCAAATATATATGTGCCAAAGACTGGATAGGGAAAATTATAAAACACACTTAATTATTCATTGTTCATACATATGCTCAGGCACAAACCTTGTAATGCAAAATAATTCATCCTGGAGGAAGAACAATCTTTCTGGTTGTGGATGTCTGGTGATGTGGAGATTACATAGTTCAGACAAGGACACTCCAGCTCAAATAGATACCACTGTCTATCAATTTTAAAGCAGAAGACAGATACAAAAGAAATACATTGCAAAAGTTGCTGAGAATGAAAACCAAGCAAAATGAAAGCAACATGAATTCCTTACATTGCTAAGAAAATCAAAATAGTGAAGGAAAGTAAAATAAAATGACCTTTGGGTGAAAGCCTAGGGAAGAAATACTTCTACATTTTGTGTTTACATTTTGATGTTAAAGAGGCAAGAACAATAAAAATAGACTGTTTTAAATGTCATGGTTTATTGTCAGCAATATTCACGTCAAACATATATCTGAGTTTTAAAGCAAGAGGATGAGTAAACATTGCTGACTGCTCATTCTTGGTGTATGGAAAAAGCGGCTAACAAATGCTACACTGCTTTGAATTCTTATTAGTGACAATATTTTTAGAATTACTTTTGTAAGGCATGCATGTGAAAAAAGAAAGAACAATTCTATATTTCTTAATTCTTAAAGAAAACTGTGTGAAAAAGTCATTAATTTGCTGAGGATATTAAGACAAGGGTCTATTCATTTTAATAAGTATGACCTAACCAGGTTGCTAACAGAACTATTATTAGATTAAATTCTCCCAATTGTCTTGGAAATAATTTGCTCTGTTTTTTCTCTTAATAAGTAAAATAAAGAAAAGGGGCAAATAGTTACAAAAGCATGGAATTTTCTCTAATCACAGGAGAGTAGATAAAATGCAGTGACTTATTTGGTAAAGAGGAATTGTCATTTTAAGGTTTGAAGTACATTTTTTACATGTGCAGTTTTTCTATGGCCTAAACTTGTCTAATGAATGAACTCTGTTCAATACCACTCACCAACCAGCTGATGTGAGCTTCCTAAACAGCTACTTGTGGACTTGCCCTACTGTTTCCTGTTCTTCATTTCTCCTTGTAGACTACACTGCTTCAACTGGGATACAGAATGTATTTCTTATGAGCAAGATACAGTATTAAGGACTCATACAATATGTTCTGTTACCCAAAAGCAAGCACAAGTTGAAAGCCATGTATATGAAATAATATCTTCAGATAAGAAAGGCATGCTTTATCAACTCAGCATTCTCCTCATGGTCTCTGTTCTACAATCTTGGAAGCATTGAAAGAATGTTGTTATGAGGGGGTCATTCTCTAATTACTCTGAATATTCATTTTAAAAAATGAGATTTAAATTTCTAGTTTATTGATGATGATAATTGTGTTGGTTATTTTTACTCATCTGCTATTATAGTCTAGATTCCATTTGGCTACAACAGTAACCAAACAATTTGTGAGATCATTTTTTGGAAGAAGAAAAATATTAGCGAATACTAACTCTTACAAATCATTCCTACATAGAATCTATGAGTATTTGAAATTTAAAATTAATAGAATAATATATGCAATAACTAATACTTTATGTATTTGTTCACACATTCAGAAAATATTCTGAGAGTCAAACATGTGCATAAGTACTGCATAAAAGTGCTTTGAGGCTGTGAAGAATTTTATTTAAAAAAAATGAGTATTTCTGATGGTAGAAACCATTCACAAAAATTCTCCACCTCCTTATTTGAGATGTGAAAAATACTAAAGACTCTCTATGAATAAAATTAGCAAATAGGCCTGGCTCTGTGGCTCATGCCTGTAATCCCAGCACTTTGGGAGGCCAACGTGGATAGATCGCTTGAGCCCAGGAGTTGGAGACCAGCCTGGCAAACATGACGAAACCTCATCTGTACAAACATTAAAAAAAAATTATCAGGGCATGGTGGTGCGTGTCTGTAGGCATACCCAAACATAATATATAAGGCATACCCATAAGTCATTACCTGGTGAGTATGCTTTCAACATTCTATCATTTATATCAAGTGTCAATGATACAAATATTTCATGTAATGCTACTAGGGAGACTGAGATGGGAGGATCACCTGTGCCCAGGGATGTGGAGGATGTAGTGAGCCCTGATCATGCCACTGCACTCTAGCCTGGATGACAAATCTTGTCTTAAGAAAAAAGCAAAAAATAAAGGGATAAAGGAATATTAAATGATTATTCTCAAAAACACAATTTGCCTATATGCTTGAATGATTTAGAAAGAAAAATTCAATGTGTAAATATTTGATAAAGCTTTTTGCCTAGATATCCTGACCATTCTTCATAAATTTCATAGAATTTATATTTATATACAAAGGGAGGTGTGGTCCAGACCACTAAGAATCTGTAACAGCCTGATAAGATCAAGACCCAGAAATGATGATCAATCTACATGATGTGGGTGTATCCACTCAATGTTTCATTATAGAAGTGAGTGAGGAATTTTGGTAATTGAGCATAAGCAGGAAGTGGTCCAAGTTGTCTCCTATGGGTAATGAAAAATCTAGACCCATATCAACACTCTTACAAAGGTATATTTATTATTCACTTCTTCTTAAAATCTTTTTTTTTTTTTTTAATTTAAGTACATTTCTTTGCTTTTTCAGATGTGGTTATCCTATCCCATATGTCCTAAACTTTATAGGGCCAGTACCAAATAGGATAGTTTCCAGTATTCTGTTTAAAGTAAAATTATCAAATATATTTTCATAATGAATTATTAACAAACTGCCCCCTCTTTTAGACGACCAGCTATTAATGTGATATAAAGAGAGTGTTAGAAAATTAATATTCCAGAGCCATTTCAAAGGAGGCAGCAGGGATCAATGTGATAGCATTGATGTTAAGCCAGCACATGATTTTCTCAATGGCAAATATTAAGATATATAGAATTTGATACACAGTTGGGAAAGCAGCAACTTCCTAAAAATAATTAACTAAAAAATTCTTCATCTCAAAAGTCCAAAATTGAAAAGCATTTTTTATCTTTATTCTCTTTAATTAACTCTAGTTCATTCTGTTAAACTAAAAATCATTAGACTTAGTATAAAAGCAGTTTTGCAGTCAGTATTTTCAGAATCACAGTAGTGAACCCATGGGAAATACAACTATATTTCTAAGCATATTAAAGAAACCCCATTTAAAGCCCTTGATGTGTACAGTGTTTAGCAAAATTGTATAAAAGCAAATCCCAAAGTGGAAATGTGTTCTTCTGGCCTTGAAGATGTGCTGTGATAAAGAGGATCTATGATTCCCCAAAAGAAGATATCAGAGCACAACATCTGCCCAGGCTGATTTGATTATGGAAACATGTGCATATATGTGTGTTCACAACACATATTAACATCATGCACTTTGGGAAACATCGCTCTAAGGAAAATGCTACAAAACCTAGCATAGATTTCTATGAAGAAAACAAAAACAAGGCATGGAAATGCCAACATTATAAAATTTAGTGCAATGGCTGAAAGATAGCAATATTATTTAAAAATTAAAAAGGCATACCCAAACAAAATATATGAGTCATTACCTGGTAAGCATGCTTTCAATATTCTTTCATTTATAACAGTGTCAATGATACAAATATTTCATGTATTGCACATTTATTTTTATGCCAGTGAAGCCAAAATTTTGGTTTATCTTTGAGAATTAAGTAAAAAATAATACATCAAAATTCACAATATCAGTTAGCTGGAAACTCATTCAGTTGGGGAGGTGGATATAAAAACTGTGAGATATTTAGAAGAAATTTTGAAAATTTGTATTTAAAAGATATAATACATAGGGCTAAGGAAAACAAAGGTGATACTTTTTTATTTTCCCTAATGTCCAGAACAATTTTTTATCTGAGGCTCATAATAATTATGTGTTAGTTTCTATAAGATACACAGATTCTAGGAGATCAAGTTCAAATGACATTAAGATAATAATGGAATAATCTCTTTCATTTGAATTGAAAGGAGTCTGAGGCGAAAGACCTGCAGAATATTTAAGTTACTGTAAGTCCATTCATTCTAAACATATTAAAATTATTTAAAATGTTATTTTACTAATTTTTAAATTATTATGATAATATTTTGTCTTAGATGATAATGGGAGAAACATACATACATTGGCAAATACACAAATTCTAACAATAAATTTTTAACGAGGCATCGTCTTTGTAATAACAAAGGTATTTAATTCAATCCTTGTTTTAAAACGATGGTATGCGTAGTGTTGTTTTTGAAGCTGGGAGTAATTTATGGGAATGAGACTAATATTTCAATGCAACATAGTTTGTGTAAATTGTTTCTTTTAATCTTCACAGTAGATCTGCTAAATTGTATAACTGATTTTATTTTAAACTATAAGTAGAGAAACCATACTTTCAGGATTACCCTGCTGTAACTATTACTAATACTCTCTTTCACAGTCAAAAGTTCCTGGCTCAGACAACGAATTATTCCACATTATTTCCTTTATCATTATTATATCCTGATTCAGATAATCATAGAAATCAGGAAACTAAGATGCAATACGTTTAAATAATTGACTAACCCCATACTCGTCCTGGGTCCGCTCAGTACTGGAACTTAGTTATGCATGAATACAAGCCACTCTCCTTTCATTGCTCAGCACTGCCTCAGAGCCAACAAAATCAGCAGGTGTTTCCAGGAGAGTCATTTAAAGATGAAGAAGGATAACCAGCAAAAATAGGAATGTCAAATATCCTGAAATGCCCCATTAGAAAACCAGTTCTTTGAATTTTTCTGCTCCCAGGGATGTGCTTTTAAAAGGCAAATCGTCCTAAGAGAGGTAACACTTCACTGATTAATTCATACTTAATTAATAATGAATTATCTGAGAGTGAGAAAAAAAGCAAAATTTAAAAAATATTACATGGTAGAGGCTGGCAAAAGGAAAGAGGAAAGATATTGGAATGGAAGCTGCAAAAATAGGACAGAATCTCATCAATTGGGAAGTTTAGTCCACTTCACAATTTAAGCCTTGACGTTATATTCCAAGGGAAGAGCTTGCTTAGTAAGGTTAAGAATACTGCCTGCTGTGGCAGATTTGGGCTGTCATGAGTGGGCCATATGTCACAAAGGAGTACATCAGGGACTAGAGGCAGCAGAAGTGCACCAGCAGGAGGTGCTAGAGCCACACAGGCAGACAGTGCCCTCGTGGAAGCACTGTGGTTGGGTTCTCAGTTTATCCTATGTCACCTGCAATTCTAGATGTAATTAGTTGTGACGGATTCTTCTAATATTTAAAGGCAAAAAGAGGAGAACAAAGATAAAGCAGAGGGAAAGAAGGTGTTTTATAAATGTAATGCAGAGACAAGAGAATTGAGACTAGAAGAAAGGGAAACATTTGCTTTCTAGGAGTAGTAGGAATAATAGATTCTCAAGAGTAGAGTAAGACATTGCCGCTTGCTGAGCCACCTGGGAGCCTCTAAGAGGCAGTACAACACGTGTCCAGAGGTGGACATGCGTATGCAACTGTGAACTAGGGAAGAGGTTGGTGTCATGCTAATCACTAGAACTTCTTCTTGGCCAACAGGAAGTGGAAAATTATCTGAGCAAGCTGTGGCACCAAGGCATGGTGGCAATTATTAACTTCAGTGGTGTCCTTTTCATGTTAATGTATTTTTATTATTAAACTGGAAACTATGGCTTTAGTGAATATATTTATTTCTAATTTAAGTTCTGAGATACATGTGCAGAATGTGCAGGTTTGTTACATAGGCATACATGTGCCATGGTGGTTTGCTGCACCTATCAATCCATCATCTAGGTTTTAAGCCTCATATACATTAGGTCTTTGTCCTAATGCTCTCTCTCCCCTTGCCTCCCCAGGCTCCCAACAGTCTCTGGTGTATGCTGTTCCCCTCCCTGTGTCCGTGTGTTCTCATTGTTCAACTCCCACTTAGGAGTGAGAATATGCGATGTTGAGTTTTCTGTTCCTGTGTTAGTTTGCTGAGAAAGATGGCTTCCAGCTTCATCTATGTCCCTGCAAAGGACATGAACTCATTTTTTTTGGTAATGGCTGAATAGTATTTCATGGTGTATATGTGTCACATTTTCTTCATCCAGTACATCACTGATGGGCATTTGGGTTGGTTTGTGGCCAAGAAACATGAACAAAAACCTCATCATCACTGGCCATTAAAGAAATGCAAATCAAAAGCACAATGAGATACCATCTCATGCCAGTTAGAATGGTGATCACTAAAAAGTCAGGAGACAACAGATGCTGGCAAGGATGTGGAGAAATAGGGACGCTTTTGCACTGTTGGTGGGAGTGTAAATTCATTCAACCATTGTGGAAGACAGTGTGGCGATTCCTCAAGCATCTAGAACCAGAAATACCTTTTGACTCAGTAATCCCACTACTGGGTATATACCAAAAGGATTATAAATCATTCTAGTATAAAGTGATATCTTTTTTTTATTGCATTTTAGGTTTTGGGGTACATGTGAAGAACGTGCAAGATTGTCGCATGGCAGTGTGATTTGCTGCCTTCCTCCCCATCACCTATATCTGGCATTTCTCCCCATGCTATCTCTCCTCAACTCCCCACCCCCCACTGTCCCTCCCCTATTTCCCCCTGACAGACCCCAGTTTGTGATGCTCTCTTCCCTGTGTCCATGTGTTCTCATTGTTCAACACCCACCTATGAGTGAGAACATGCGGTGTTTGATTTTCTGTCCTTGTGTCAGTTTGCTGAGAATTATGGTTTCCAGGTTCATCCATGTCTCTACAAAGGACACGAACTCATCGTTTTTTATGGCTGCATAGTATTCCATGATGTATATGTGCCACATTTTCCCTGTCCAGTCTAACATCAATGGGCATTTGGGTTGGTTCCAGGTCTTTGCTATTGTAAACAGTGCTACAATGAACATTCGTGTGCATGTGTCCTTATAGTAGAACGATTTATAATCCTTTGGATATATACTCAGTAATGGGATTACTGGGTCAAATGGAATTTCTATTTCTAGGTCTTTGAGGAATCGCCACACTGTCTTCCACAATGGTTGAACTAATTTACACTCCCACCAACAGTGTAAAAGTGTTCCTATTTCTCCACATCCTCTCTAGCATCTGTTGTCTCCAGATTTTTTGATGATCGCCATTCTAACTGGTGTGAGATGGTATCTCAATGTAGTTTTGATTTGCATTTCTCTAATGACCAGTGATGATGAGCATTTTTTCATATGTTTGTTGGCCTCATGTATGTCTTCTTTTGTAAAGTGTCTGTTCATATCCTCTGCCCACTTTTGAATGGCCTCTTTCTTGTTTTTTTCTTGTAAATCTGTTTTAGTTCTTTTTAGATTCTGGATATTAGCCCTTTGTCAGATGGGTAGACTGCAAAAATTTTTTCCCACTCTGTTGGTTGTCGATGGAAATAGATTCTTTATTGATGTATAAGGATGAGTAATGCTACAGTTTGCTTCAGGATCCATGTCATGGAGCCATCTTAATGCTAAGTCTATGTAAGCATGAGAAAATTACCAGACTTCTCTGGGTCTAGGACACTAACCTCAGAGGGTACTGTGAACAACAGTGATAATACATCTTAAGAATCTGTCACAGTGTCTGGCACATGGTATTTTCTCAATAAAAGGTAAAAACACCCAAGCAGGATTATGGAAATACGCTAAATTACACAAGATTTTTTTTTTTTTATTTTAAAGACAATGGTCCAAAGCAAATTCACATAAAATTTTGTTTTCTAAAAATAAAATAATATATAGCAAACTTATTTACAGAATTATTTAAAACAAAAATCTTCAACTAGATAATCTGAATAATTATATTACAATTTTCCTGATTTTTAGCCTACTTTATTTCCAAATATAACTTCACTGACTTTCCATAAGTCCTTATATTACATTTTTTAAAAATTGCAAGCAAACATTTTTAAGGATTAATTAAATAGAACGCATCAGTGGAGTTTTTAAATCATTTGGTAGCTACAGATTAAGGTAGTATTATATTCCATAAACTCATAAAATATGATGCTATTGACTCCTTTATTCACCAAGATAAATGTACAGCTCATTTATTTATTTTATTTTATTTTATTTTTTAAACTGAGTCTCACACAGTCGCCAGGGATAGAGTGCAGTGGCACAATCTCAGCTCACTGCAACCTCTGCCTCCCAGGTTCAAGCGATTCTCCTTGCCTCAGCCTCCCAAGAAGCTGGGATTACAGGCACCTGTCACTGCACCAAGTTAATTTTTGTGTGTGTGTATTTTTAGTAGAGATGGGGTTTCACTATGTTGGCCAGGCTGGTCTTGAAATCCTCACCTCATGATTTGTCCACCTCAGTCTCCCAAAGTGCTGGGATTATAGGCTTTAGCCACCACGCCCAGCCTCATTTATTCTTAAGAACACAGCTTATCTTTGATAACTCTTAAGATGTCACATTTCATTATTTTGCAAGAAACAATCTGCAAAATAGAAGAGTAAAACAATTCCCAAACTTTCCAATAAGCTTCACAGAAAGAGTCATTTCTAAGCAAGTATTCTGGAAGTTGAGATGCTCTTTTACTTAAGAATGTCATCTGGCAAATATATAACATTTCTGACAAGCAGATGCTTCTAGTAAATCTACCTTCTAGTAAAATCTACTATTTTAAAGGTAAAATACATTCAAAGTGATCATTTTGAGGATGTCAAGATGCCATGTCCCCCCACTGTACCTCTGAAATAAGACTAGAGTTACTCTCAATTCACTTTACTTCAAGAAATACTTCTAAAACATCATCTACACACCTACACCTCTTTCTTCACCTCCTACCTAATGAGCAAAGAGAGAAACAAGTCCTTCTCTTGTTCAATATGTGGGATTATGTGAAAATCCAAGAGTGCAGGTTCTTTAAAAAGAGTGTATTAGTTAAGTTTCTTTTTGTTGCAAATGTCAGAAACCCAACTTGAGTTAACTTAAACTAAAACATAACTTTAGGAAGAATCTATTGGCTTGTTTTCCAAAAAGCCTAGGAATAGAACTAGCATTAGACATTAACAGACCTGAGGATTCTAATGATATCCTCAGGCATCTTTCCCTTTCTCAGAGTCAACTTTTGACTGTTTATCTGCGTGGTCTTTTTCTCTTCTAACCACAATCATCCTCCCTGTGATTTGAGAAAATGGCCACTGGCAGCCTTAAACTCAGAATATTCCAGCACCATTACACTAGAGAAAAGAGAGAGTCTTCTCCCACTTGTTCTAGTAGCAAAGTCATACTTTGATATGTCAGTTTCAACCTCTCTAAGGAGGTTGGGATAAAAAATATAGTTGATTGAGAATTCATATAGAAGCCCATAGGATAGAAAATGATGGTTCCAAAAAGAAAGATAGATGTTGGATAATTGAATAAGATTTATGCAATTATAGAGAGTTAGAAATGGAGGCAGAGTTCTATTAAAGAAATAGAATATGTAATTTAAAACTTTTCCACAAAAAAGCCCTCCAGATTCTGATGGCTTCACTGATGAGTCCTATCAAATATTCAAGAAAGGAAGAATACCAACCTTACATAAACCCTTTCATAAAAGAAAGGAGAAGGAAAAACATACCAATTGGTTTCATGAGGCCTGATACCAAAACCTCAAAACACATTAAAAAAAAAAAAAGAAACATTATATAACTGGCTGGTTAGCTCAGTTGGTTAGAGTGTGGTGCTAATAAAAAAGGAAAATTATAAACCAATATTTTTATGAACACAGATTCAGAAATCCTCAGTAAAGTTCTAGGCAATGGGATCCAACAAATATTAATAGAATAAGGATAATATCCCATGATCAAGTGAGGTTTATTGTAGGAATGCAAAGTTGGGTCAACATGAGAAAATCAATGTAATTTACCGCACTACCAAAATAAGAGAAAGAGAAAAAATCATCTCAATAGAATAAAGAAAAAGCATTTGACAAAATTCAACACACATTCCTCTTGAAAATTTCAGAAACTAGAAATCAAAAATAATTATATCAATCTGATAAAGGACAACAAACAGCTAAAATCCAAGATGAACTAATGCTTTTCTCATAACAGCAGGAATAGGACACAAAGGTATCTGTTCTCATCACTTCTATTCAACATTGTACTGAAGTTGTAAACAATTGCTTTGAATGCAATAATATATAAGGTTAACATATAGCATATAGCAACATATATGTTCTTGTATTCAAAGCAATTGTCAACAACTATATTATTTGGTGATCAGAAAGCTGTTTTAGGTAGGCTGGGCATGGTGGTTCATGCCTGTAATCCCAGCATTTTGGGAGGCCCAGGAAGGAGGATCACTTGAGCCTAGAAGTTCAAGACAAGCCCGGGGAACATAATGAGACCTCGTCTTTACTAAAAGTCAAAAAAGTTAGCTGGGTGTAGTGGTGTGCCCCTGTAGTCTCAGCTACTTGAGAGGCTGAAGTAAGAGGATCACTTGAGCTTGAGAGGTCAAGACTACAATGAGCCGTGATGGCACCACTGCACTCCAGCCTGGACAACAGAGGGAGACCATACCTCAAAAAAATAAATAAATAAAAAGGAAGCTGTTTTAGATATTTTACATCCTAATATGACAGCTCGTTAGGTATGTATGAACCATGATCCAAAATATGTCACACATGCACACACATGCATGCACACATACATATATAGTATAAATATTCTATAGAGTTTATATGTTCATAAACAAGAGGCTTCTTTGTCTGAGTCCTCCTTACTGGGCAGTTGATGGGCATTGCTGTTAGACTGGCAACTCCTGGAACCATTGAACAAACTAGCAAATTCCTTGTACCCACGGGGATTCCAGCCCAGCTCTAAGGCCAATTCCAAGAGCCTCTCTCCACCAAGTTCCTGTGCACACTAAAGGAACTCTCCCTTTTGCTGTGATAGTTTTGTGCCTGATGATTCTTATCTGATTCAGTGCCTCCTTTCAGTAGTCAAGATAGTCTTGCTGCTTTCCTCTTTGTCATCCACACGTGTGATCTGCACACCAAGATGCAGTTCATCAACTGGTAATAGGTAGAGGAATTTCTTTCATAGCCTTGTAAACTCTTTCCTGATAATGTCTATTGTCTTCGCTAAGAAAAGAAACCTTTCCAAAATCATAACTGGGATACTAAGCCAAATCACAGCAGGCCTTTTGGCCATGATGGCCATATCACCTTTTCTTTGCAGGACCAAAGACATATGGTGGCCCCCACTGACTCCACATATGGTGCCTAGGCTACGGCCCCTCATTTCTCTCTACAACTTGCAAATAACTCTTCTATCTGGAATAACTCCTTCCTGCCCCACAACAACATAACCTGCCAACTGCCAGCCCCCACTGAGATACTGGTGCCTTTATCAGGACAGTTTGACTTCTGGTCTGCTTATCAATGCTATCTTCCTAGGAGGGACCACCTTGAGGCTGCCTTCTGAAGCACTCAAGAGGAAAACCAGTTCTATCTAGATCATTCCCCCACCTAAGCTACACGGCAACGGCAACGGGACAGCACACTCAGATTTCACATACCAAATTCCAGGCTGTGATCTCACTCAAACTACCTCTTCAGTGTGGGGACTGGTTCAAGAGAAGGATAATTATCAGATGGTTAGGAAACAGAATAATGAACAAACTAATCTTTAAATTAAAAAAAAATAAAAGAGGCATTCTACCAGTAAAAAACTTAACTGGGAAGACATTCATTAGGGTATGAGTGCACTGCCTGCTCTTGGGGAAAGATTGGGAGAAGGATACATGATCTAAATTGCAACCTTTATTGACTGAATGTCTGGCTCTGTTTTCTAAGCCTTTGTAAAAAAAAAAAAAAAAAAAAGAGAGAGAGAGAGAAGAAGAGGAAGAAGAAAAGAAAGAGAGAAAGAGAGAAAAAAGAAAGAAAAGAGGGAAAGAAAGAAAAGGCTTTAATGGCAAAAGGCCTTGACTATGAAAAGACCTGGTTTAAAATACATTTTAGATGTCCAGAATCTGCATTTGTTGAAATGCCCATTTTCCCTCCCTTCTGAGTTTGTATCTCTCTCAACGATTCATTTACTTAGAGTGAGACAGGGTCTCACTCTATTACATGGGCTGGAGTGCAAGTGGTGCAATCATAGCCCATAGCAATCTTCAACTCCTAGACAGAGGTGATCCTCCTGCCTCAGCCTCCCAAGTAGCTAATACTGCAGGGCCTCACCACCATGCCTGGCTAATTTTTTTATTTTTATTTTCCGTAGAGACTGAATCTTGGGCTATGTTGCTCAGACTGATCTCGAACTCCTGGGCTAAAGCAATCCTCCTGCCTTGGGCCTCTCAAAGTGCTGGCATTACAGGCATGAGCCACTGCTCCTGGCCGCTTTCTTTTTTCTTCATAAGACAGCACATGTACTAAGGGGAAAAAAACTTCAAATAGAACAAGGAGTTCCTTTCTACTCCACAACCTAAGCCAGTTATGTCTGAAAATTATCTCTAACAAGGGTTTTCTACTTCTCTTTGCAGAAGTTCTATACATTTATATATGTATCTACATTTTAGTAGTTATTTTTTTAATTCCTTTGCTTTACACAAATGGAGAAATGTGACTTGTTCTATATATTTTTGTAACGTCTATCTCATTTATTTTTAAAAGCCACAGTCTTTCCTGTTGTTATACATAACGCTATACATTTAGTTGCCTATTTTTTCTCACTACAAATTACACTTCAACATCTTGCATCTTTTCAGCTTTGTGAATGCATGTCCATTGGATAAATTTCTAAAAGTGGAACTGCTTTGTATAGGTTTAATTTTAATGAATATTGCTAAATTGTCCTCCACAGAGCAGTATTTCTCAATTTGTACTCTCTCTGATAGTGGATGGGAGTATGTCTTTTCTCATATTCTTGTTAACATTACTATATTATCCAACTTGTTAATCCTTTTTAATAATCTGATATGTGACAGATGATACCACCTTTGTGGGTTTTCTGTTGGTTTCGATATATATATATCTTTGTAAATAAGGTTGAGAATAATTTCATGTGTTTATAATCCATTTACATTTAGTTTTCTGTAAAACATCTATTTATATATTTTGCTAATTTTTTTTATTTTTATAGCTTGTCCTTTTCTTATTGACTCTTAAGAATTCTTCAATGCTAAGAAAATTGGTGTTTTACCTGAAATTTCTTTTGTAATTTGCCAGTTGTCTTTTGAATTTGTTTAGAATATTTCTTGTTGTATAGAAAGCTTAATTTTCTTTGATAATAGCTACTTTTCAGTATTTTTCTGTCTTTTTTGTATGTCAGTTAAAAATTCTTTATTACACCCAAATTTTTGTTTAAATTTGTACCTTTTCATTGAATATTTTGTTTTCTTTTTCATTTATTTCTCACAGTTTAGAAGTTGGTAGACATTCAGCTAGATTTTTCCACAAATGGAAAGCCAGTTGTTCCAATACCAAATTAGTAAGTAATCTATTTTTCATACTGATCTGTAATTTCACCTTTAGTACATATCAGATTCCCATATTATTTTGATTCTAGATGTAGATTGTGCTTTCTTCTAGTGGCAGTATAGAGTAGGCAAACCTCCACAAGTTAAAATGTGCCAAAATATTGGTCCCCTCAGACCCTGGAGCAGCTAAGCTGGTCCTTAAGTAATCCAGGCCTTAAGCAACTGCCTCTACATGCAGCTTTGATTGATTTCCCAGCACATCATAAAAATATTTTCATTTTCTATGTGTACCACAACATGAAGAAGGTGGGGAAGCACTAGTGTTTGTTTGTAGTTATACAGGATTAAATTATCTCTGTACCTATCTCTGCTATATAGGTTCAAATCCAAGGACCTATCTTTACCAGTTTTATGACCTTCAGTGAATGATTAACTTACCTTGCTGAAAAGAGAAATAAAGAAATTTGTTCTTGCTATTGTTTGTTTATCTTTCCTTGGGAATGAATGTTGAATTTTATCAAATGCCTTCTCAGTATCTATGAAAATCTTCCACTTTTAACCATTTAGCCTATTAAATATATAAATTAAATCTACACATATATATATATATAGAAAGAGAGAGATATAGATATAGATTCTTTTTTCATTATACTTTAAGCTCTGGGATACATGTGCACATCCTGCAGAGTTGTTGCATAGGTACACACATGCCATGGTGTTTGAGTCTCTGTCCCCCTACGTTGCCTACATCAGGCGTTTCTGCCAGTGTTTTCCTTCCCCAGCCTCCTTGCTCCCCCCGCTGTCCCTCCCCTAGCCCACCACCCACCAACAGACCCCAGTGTGTGATGTTCCCCTCCTTGTGCCCATGTGTTCTCATTGTTCAACACCCGCCTATGAGTGAGAACATGCAGTGTTTGATTTTATGTTCTTGCATCAGTTTGCTGAGAATGATGGCTTCCAGATTCATCCATGTCCCTACAAAGGACACGAGCTCATCCTTTTTT